>QANX01005139.1:0-18317 GCA_003254975.1 Ochetophila trinervis | reverse complement strand
ACAATTTAATAATATTTTTAATAATAAAAATTTCCTCGGATGGGTATAATCTAGTAAGGAGAATAATATTCTTACTTTGGTTTTTTCGGTGGTGGACACAAAGCAGGCAATTTTTGATTTAGATCCGATGAGTGTGCCTGAGCCTGATGGTTTCCTTGGTTTTATTTTCAAACGTGGTTGGTCTATTATTGGTGAAGATATTGTCAAGGCAGTGCAAACTCTTCTTCCGTTCGGGGTTTATTCAACCATGACTTAATTATATCTTCATGGTTCTGGTTACAAATTTGGCAAATGCAATCAACGTGGACAATTTTTTGCCTTATCATGTTGGAGAAATTTTAATATGAAATTATCTCTAAAATTCATACAAATTGGGTTGCTTTGACAGCTTTACGGATTTCTCCCATAACCAATTTGGGTTTATTAAAGGTAGAAATATTAAGGGTTTATTAAAGGTAAAAATATTAAGGATTGCATGGCAGAAGCTTCGGACACAAATGCTTTGGTGGTAATGTTGCTTTTATAATTGATATTAGAAAGGCCTTCAATACTCATGGTTTTATTTTTTTATTTTTATTTTTTTCCACTTTCTGCTCCTGGATTTCTTTCATTTTACGTTCTACTAGGATTTCCATTCTTTTGAATGACTATCCTTAAGGGTATTTAATGTGTGTCGAAAACACCAAAATTATAAGACTGAATTAAACACTACCGTAGTAGTGGTAAGTTTCAGGTCGATTCCACAGAACTGACAATCAACTGTTTCTATTCCAATTAAAATAAAATTAAAAAGACAAATGGGGAATTTTATGTTTGCAAATTCAAATATTAAAGAAAGCAATTTAAAAATATTAAAAATAACAATTAGAGAAAACCTTGCGTCAGAGTATCTTCAATTACTAAAGAACAGGTGATCACAGACATAAATATATTCTCAATAATCATTCAATGATGGGTTAAATAAAATAGCACGGCCAATTTCATTCTAAATCACAAACAATTAATTAGTTTAGATATGATCATAAACTAATCCTAATTCTAAAATACCTAGAATCAACGTGATCTAAATCAAGTTAAAAAAGCATTACGAACAAGATCACCCAACAATAAACAAATCCCACAAACATTGTAAAACTTTAATCTATCTTGTGTTCTCCTAATAAATTAACAAAAGCTTAGCATGCAATTATCAAAATCAAAGTGTTATTAAACATAGAACATTCAATACAATTGAACTCTAATTAGCAAATACTCAATCCACAAATAATTATAACGGATCCAAATTATAATCAAAAGAGAATTGAATAATAAACAAATAAATTAGAAGAAAACAAATTGAATAATTAAACTTGAATTAAAACTTATAAACCAAGTCTCACACCTTGTACTATAGTATTGAATGATACTCCTACCCAAGAGCAAGATTTAGCTACTCATAATTATTAAAAATCCCTCTTTTTGTTGTTTTTGCTCTAAAAACGGCTTTCCTATTACAAGATAACCCAAAGCTATTTAAACTAAAAACCTAAGGCTAAAAAGTACACAAAAACGCGCTTAAACGGACCAAAATCGTGCCAACCCAGGCGCCTGGGATAATCTACCTCGCTGCTTTGCAGTAGCTAGAACAACCAGCCAGGCGCCTGGCTTAAAGCCTGGGCTAATATGTCTGCATGCTTTTAATTACAGTTTTGCCTTTTTTCTACAAAATCTTTTTTTTTGAGATCAAAATCACCTAAAATATAGAAAAACACATAGTAATCTATATTAAATGAATAAAGCATACTTAATTTAAGTATCAAGGTATATAATACCTATATAAATTGTGATCTATCAAATACCCCCACACTTAAGCTTTGCATGTCTCAGGGAAATCGTAAAATCAAAAATATTTTTCAAATCAATTAAACACTCTAATACTATAAACAGAGACATACTCAACTCAACAATTAACATATTAAAACTAAATGAATCAAACAATCTTCAGCCTTACTAATGATCACCACAACCAAGCTCAATTTAAACTAATTTGGCAATCCACTCACGAATTCCACTCTAATCTCTCAAGTGTTTACATGGTTGAAATCATTCACTCGAATTCAATGAAAGAGCTTGCTTATCAATCTAATCTCCACCACCCAGCATACACTTAAGTAAAAATATGAAGGTCTTTCAAAATGTTATATTATGGCTTAGGTAAAGGCATGTCAGAGAAAGAAAAACATAAGGAAGCAAAAGGTTGAAATCTAAAGTCCAAATGAGCATTCAAAACATGATCATGCAAGTACTCAACAATTCCAAATTATTTTCTTTCTCCTCTAAACTCATCATAATTAGCCCACTTCTCATGCTTTGATACAAAAACAATTTTTTTTTTCAAACACATCAAAACATGAGAACTTTCAAGATTCCGCTTCAACCAATTAACACCATCTACTCAGACCAACCATCATAAATATATTCACCCCTGCACTTAATCACAACGATCTCTTTGTTTCAAACAACTTTCAAAACTCACCATTACACATTTCAAATGCTCAATTAGACTTAGAATAGGAAAAAGTAGTCAAAAATCAAGTCAAAAGCTTGTAATGTAGGCTAAAGAACAAAGAAAAAGATCATAAAAGCTCAAAGGAGTTAAACAATGATAAGTGTAAAAGTTGGCTTTTTTTGGCTAAATGGCTAAAACAAAAATAAAAATTGCCTTCATCATTTTAATGCAAAAATGTAACAATGTGATCTCCATAAGTATGTCAAAGCAAGTTCTAAAGATACAAACTCAAACACGAATATCACTCACAAAAATGATTGAAGCAAGTAATTACTTCAAACTAAAGGCACAAAACCTCACTCAAGTACGAAATTGCTAAAACTAGCTTTCATTTTGCCTAATTTCAATGATCATCAAAGTAGACTTCTGATTGTTAAACTCACTTAACTAGCAATGCTATTTGCTTCAGTGTATCTAAGTCTCTATCCATAATATTGAAATTAGCAGAATTCATAGTGATTAACAGTGATAACTAAAGCAAAGGTAGTCACAAATCTCGGTCTAGAAACAAACAAAAAAAAACAAATTAAGACACAAAATAACATAATAATAAAAGTAAATAACTAACCTAACAAAGCAACAAAAATAAAACTAAATATCTAATAACCCCCCTCCACACTTAAAGCTTACAATGCCCTCAATGTACAGTAAAAGAAACAAAAATAAATGAGAAGGTGAGAAAAAAAATGTCCTTGAGGTGCAGCCAAACTACGAAGGTGGCCTTGTAGAAGGGTTTACTGCGTCCCAAATCCGCTGAAGTTGCTCATTTTGTTGTTGCAATTGAGTTTCTATAGTAGTCTGCCTCGCAACCAAACCAGCACACATAGCCTCAAGGCGCTGAAAAGACTTCTGAATAAAGAAACTCGAAGAGGGAGGGCCTTCAATACCAAGCAGCGGAGGCATCGCACTTGTACCTGCAACAGGCTCAAGTATGTCGGTAAAATCCGCAGTAGTGGCATGAGATTAACTGATTGGTTTGGTCCATACTCCTTCCACCTTAACAATATGGTGACGAACCAGAGTAGCCTCAGTAAGCACATCGGCAGTCCTAGTCATACGCCCATCCTCGCCAGATAGATCCATTTCAAAATGTTCAAAGACCTTAGTTAACAAAAGTGGATAAAGCAAAGACTTATCTGGGCGGTGAAGTCAAACAGTTTGCCTTATCTGACTGAGAATAATGGAAGCAAGAGGGAGACCAGAAAGACCTTGTAGCCCATGAAGCATCTTGTCCAAGAAATAAATTTCCGCCAATCGGACCTTATTCAAACTGCTCGCCCGAGGAAGAACATTAGCACCATATAAATATACTAACTCCCGCTGACGAATTGGCAAAGTGGTAGTGCTATACAATGGAGCTTGAAACTTGCTAGGGTCTTTGGGCGGACATAGAATTGGCCAACATTCCAACCGAGCTATAGCTTTATGTAACCTGAATTGAGGATCAGATGGGACACGATCCTTAACCATTAGAAAATCCGGTCCCTCATCACTCACCTCCAAAATAGAGGCAAGAATGGCCCTAGTCAAATGGATACGGCGCCCCTTTACATAAGAAGTAACGGTTTGAGTGACAGGGTTGTCTTTTCCTTCTATATTGGCCTAAAACTCCAATACTAACTGCGGATAGTAAGCCCCCAGACAATTGAAGCACACCGTGCCACCTGATCGAGTCAAAGGCATCAGTCAAATGGAACAAATAATCAATTTGTGCTGAAACCGATTTTTCCACGACAAGAGAATTAGATCTCCTTGTTGCACACCACTGAGCATTAGCGTTGGAAGTAAAACACAATGCTTCAGAATCACTAAGAGGAGGGATCGAAACACCCGTTCACTGTGAAGAGCCCAGAGATGAAGAATGAGGCGTGGGCTAGGACTTAGCTCGAGAGCAAGCACAAGTATGGGTGGTACTGGCAGGAGGAGCGGAATCATGAGCCTCAACACAAGGTTGTTTTGTGCGTACCATTAGTACCAACAACCTTAAGACAGATATTCAAGTACATCCAAAAAGACAAATACCACAATCTCCACCACACACAAACTAATTCGGCAATAATGGAACATTAACAAAACTGATATGTCAGCAAAAGAAAAAAAAAATCATCCAATGAAGTTCTAGAATATGAGGCTCCAATCAATATCAGCTTCAAAGTATATTTGCTTCCACTCATTTAGAATTAATACGGCATAATGAAACCAAAATGGCTTCAAAAAATATAGATTTAGAGTAGAAAAATGCCATAAGATAAACAAAGTTGCTTAAGATCAATATCAGTTTCAAACGAGCAATTTAAAATATGGGCATGAACAGGCATTCAAAAATAATCAAAGTACCATTCCCCACAAGTAAACTCCAAATGGCAATAAATAAGCAAATTGCAGAATGAGCCAAGAATGAACAAATTACAATACCCAAGTACCACAGAGTGGGCGGCGTTGGCAAGGAAAATCGGCAGCCAGGGGACGATGGCGGTGGTTAGGCTGAGGCGGATTGCATGGGTGATGGGGATGGGTGGCCGGTGATGTCTGGGTGATGGGGTTGGCCGGTGACATCTGGGCGAAAGGTGGTTGCTATGGAAATGTAGCTGTGAGTGACTGTATGTGTAAGGAGGAGGGGAAATTTTGGGTAATTTAGTGTTTGAAATCGGGGGAATTGGGGTGGAATTTCGGGTGGGTTAAGTTGGATGTTGGGCGGATGAACCGGAGCTCAGGTTTGGGTCAAGCAAAAATTTTTTTTTCGCAGCCCAGCAGGTAAAGCCTGCCAAGCGCATGCCCAGGTGCTTGGTGTTGCAATTTTTTTTTAACATGAATTACATGTAATCAAAACACATAACAATTGACGTTAGACATAAATCAAAGCAACAAAAATAAAAGAAAACTGTAGAAAACACAAACATTTGTGGGTTGCCTCCCATATAGTGCTTTTGTTTAATGTCTTTAGCTCGACAATGCTGTGCTCTACACCGCGTCAGACACATTTTTTTTCATCTCCTTTTGATCATTAGATTATTGCCAATTGGATTTCTTCCACCACTTGTTCTGTAAATCCCTCACAAAATGATTTTAAGCGATGTCCATTGACCTTAAACATTTGGTTTGTCTTCGAACTCTTGATCTCTACTGCACCATAAGGAAAAATATTAGTAATCACAAAAGGACCAATCCAATGGGATTTCAACTTACCTGGCATCAACTTTAATTTAGAATTGTAGTGTAACACCTTCTGTCCTATCTCAAAGTTTTTTCGTAGCAAGAGCTTATCATGAAAAACTTTTACATTCTCTTTATAAATTTTTGAATTTTCATAGGCCTCACGATGGATCTCCTCTAATTCTTGTAGCTGTAACTTTCGGTGCTCACCAACTTTGTCAGAATCCATGTTGCTTTGGCAGACTGCCTAGTATACCTTATGCTCAATCTCTATTGGAAGATGACATGGTTTTCTAAATACCAACCTATATGGAGACATCCCAATAGGTGTTTTGTATGTGGTTCGGTATGCCCAAAGTGCATCTTCCAAGTGCAAACTCCAATCCTTGAGATTTGGATTCACCATTTTCTCTAAAATGGATTTCACTTCATGGTTTGAGAGCTCAGCTTGACCGTTGGTTTGTGGATAATAGGCAGTAGATTTTCTATGTATCACTCCATATTTGCGTAGTAATGCTTCAACCACTCTATCGCAGAAATGCATACCATGGTCACTGATTAACGCTTTTGGAATGCCAAACCTGTTGAAAATGTTAGATCGAAGAAACCCTACAACAACTTTAGAATCATTAGTCTGGGAGGGTATGGCTTCCACCCACTTCGAAACATAATCAACAGTGAATAAAATGAATAAATAACCATGAGATGAAGGAAAATGACCCATAAAGTCGATGCCCCAAACACGGTTGGTCTATTACAAAAAACGCGGTTGGTCTATTATTGGTGAAGATATTGTCAAGGCAGTGCAAACTCTTCTTCCGTTCGGGGTTTATTCAGCCATGGCTTAATTATATCTTCATGGTTCTGGTTCCAAATTTGGCAAATGCAATCAACGTGGACAATTTTTTACCTTATCATGCTGGAAATTTTTTTTATATAAAATTATCTCTAAAATTCATACAAATTGGGTTGCTTTGACAGCTTTGCGGATTTCTCCCATAACCAATTTGGGTTTATAAAAGGTAGAAATATTAAGGGTTTATTAAAGGTAAAAGTATTAAGGATTGCGTAGCAGAACCTTTGGACACAAATGCTTTGGTGGTAATGTTGCTTTTATAATTGATATTAGAAATGCCTTCAATACTCATGGTTTTTTTTTTTACCATTTTTTGCTCCTGGATTTCTTTCATTTTACATTCTACTAGGATTTCGATTCTTTTGAATGGCTCTCCTTAAGGGTATTTGATGTGTGTCGGAAACACCAAAATTATAAGACTGAATGAAACACTACCATAGTAGTGGTAAGTTTCAGGTCAATTCCATAGAGACTGATAATCAACTGTTTCTATTCCAATTAAAGTAAAATTAAAAAGACAAATGGGGGATTTTATGTTTGCAAATTCAAATATTAAAGAAAGCAATTTAAAAATATTGGAAATAACAATTAGAGAAAACATTGAGTCAGAGTATCTTCAATTACTAAAGAACAGATGATCACGGACATAAATATAAATTGTGATCTATTAGTATGTCCCTTGCTGTAGGGAAGTAAGACAGGGGTCCCTCTTTCTGCTCTTTTTTTCTATATTATGGAGGACTTTTTGAGCAAATATATATTTAACATGGTGCATACTACTAGATTGATGCCGATGTATGCTACTAGAGAGGTAATGGCACTACAAGAAAAAAATGTCTTTTTGTGACGGAAATCTTTGTGACGTTCACTTAACTGTCACATAAATAGGGCCTATAGTGATGGACACATCTGGATTGTCACATATTGTACATTAAATGTGACAAATTTTACCTCGTCACAAAGCACTGTCACTAATTGTCAAAAATTTGTTGGAGCCAAATTTTTTTTGAATTTTTTGAGTTTATATGTGACAGAAATCACAAATGTATCACAGATTCCATGAAAAAAATAATAAAAAATTCATATTCTGTGACAATGTTATATTGGTCACATTTGGATATATTATTAATTGTGACAGTTATTTTGTCAAAATTAAATTTAAAATTCAAATAAGGCTGTACATTTTGACTGGAAACTTTTGGAAGGAAATTTTCCTTCCATACATTTAGCATAACCGTGACAGAATTTAAACATTTGCGTCACAATTGTTGATTTTATTTATTAAATTATTTTTATTTTAAATATATCAACAACCATGTGGTTTTAACACTTAGAAAAAAATCGAAGACCAATTTCTTCTTCTCAGATGCGCAAGGGCTAGGACTTTGTCACAATCACATAGATACATAACAGTGATGGCATAAAGCTGTCAGAAACATATAGATGATCAATTGTGACAATGCACTTCTATCACTAAAAGCAGCGTAAAGCATAAAAAAAATCTATTTTTAAAATTTCATTAAAATTGAGACATTTTCAAACTCCTTTTTCCTTTTTTCTTTCTCTCTCCCCGATAAATCTTTCACTCCCCCGTCAAAAATGCAACCACCATCTTGCTAGAAATCAACCATTTTTCAGCAACGGTAAGTTGATCCACTACTCGAAAAATAACTCCAAACTCCTCCAGTACCTACCCATGTAACATTCCGGCCATGATGTCTCCATTTTGGCTGGAAAAGAAGAGAAAAATCGATATTCTCTTCGGTTGCCAGAATCAGCCATGGCTTCTACTCACTTTTTATATGCTGATGATATTCTAGTTTTTTGTAGGAGGAATAAGAAAAACATTAGTAATTTTAAGGATATCTTTCAAAGGTATGGGAGTATCTCAGGTCAGAGAATTAATTGGAACAAGTCTTACATTTTTTTTAGCTCGATATCCTAGTGTTGCCAACTTCAACTGATACAGGAAGTGGGAGTTAAATATGGCTCTCTCCCCTTAACTTATTTAGGTATTCCTTTTTGCAAAGGTCAACCTTTTTATCAATATCTTAAACTTCTTGCAGACAATAATCTACACCGTTTTGAGACTTGGAATGGTTGTCATTTAATTTCTGTAGGTCTTGCATGCTTGATAGAATCAATAATTTCATCCTCCTTCGTTCACTCTTTCATGGTTTATTGATGGCCAGTGACTTAAATTTTTTGAATAAGGCTATAACTAAATTCGTTTGGACAGGTTCAATTACATGAAATAACTCGGTTTCTGTTGCTTGTCGAGGAATGTTAGGGGTTTGTGGATTAAAAATCTGCTTCTGTTTAACTATGCCCTCCTTAGTAAATTAGTTTAGAAAGTTATGACTAAAGATTCTCTGATTTTTTATGTTCTTTGGTCTCGTTTTAAAAGGAAGATGAACAAGAACTTTTACTTAACTTCTTCTATATGGCCCTCAATTAGAGAGATTCAAGTTGATATTTTTAAGGATTGTGGTTGGGTTATTTGTTCTAACTCAAAATTGAAATTTTGGCATGATAATTGGCTGGGTAAGGCGATTACTTCTTTACTTGAAATTGAAATAAAAAAATAAAACAACCTATTCGGACATGATTCCACCCTGACCTCCCTAATTGGACATTGGATATAGGGGTGGCAATTTAGGTCATGATATGAAACATGACTTAAAAATTAACACTAATAAGTTAATTAATGCATAAAAAGTTAACATAACAATAAACAAATATATATTTTAATATATTATAATGTAAAAGTAATGATATATAAATAATAATAATATTTTATTTAAATGAGTTAGAAGTCAACCCGTTTAACATGCTTTAGATATCGAGTTGACACAAATAACACGGATTGCCACCCTAATTGGATACAACAATAAAAATGGGCTCGTGCACAATTTGTTGCGCTTTAATTTCGCGCCATTTAACACAAACATCATGCTTTATCATACAATACAGTCCCAATGAGCAAGCTATCAAAGAGGCCCGGTAAGAAGTAAGATGAGACTACTTGAGAAATGATTAAGTTGCCCATGGTTTTTGGAAGCAATAAGAAAACAATTGTGCTTTTTCTTCTGATAATACGCAACACTTATCCTTTTCCTCTTCTCTGTTTTCAAACTCCTCCCCTCCAAATCATTCTTATTCTATGGATACGTGTCTTAATTTAGTGCCTTACATCCCCCATTTTCACCCATCAACCATTCCATGCTCTAAACCATCCATTAGCATTGCCTTCCCATCCCCTACTATACCGCCACCTTTTCCTTCTCCTACCTGCATGCCCCATGCAGTTTCATGTGGTTTTCATGAAATTGTTGGCACTATTGAGTTTGTTGGTACCATACTTCTTAATAATATTTTGAAACTTGTCTCTTTGCACCTTCCCTCCTTTAATCACTATCCATCTACTCTTACACTTATAAATCCATCCTTTTGTTGTAACATCCCGTTTTGAGAAAAATAGTAAAATTTTCAAGTTTGACCAGTTTGACCTTGAGTGGGCCCAAAGTTGACTTTTTGTGTGGTTATGTTTTGGTTTTGACTTTGGTACAGCTGCGTAGAACTAGTTGATACGAGTCTGTAAACTAGTAGTACGCTTGATTCGGAGTTAAGACTGGGAAGTTATGGTCGTTTTAGTGTGAGGGGCTTTTTGGTAATTTGGCAAGGGCTGATATTTATGGGTGAGAATTGACTATTATGCCCCTGTCTTCCTCTTTAAAAAAAATGGCCAAATTTTGGAAATTTCCCAGCCAAACCCGAAGGCTACCCCCCCTAACCTTCACCGCGCCCCCTCCTTCCCACGCTGGCAGCCACCACATCTTGGCCGAAGCTGGCCGACGACCACCCCTAGATCGAAGTCGGTGACCTCCTTTTCCTCCTCGTACCGGTGGTTCACAGTGAAACCACCTAGATCACCGGAAATTGTAGCGAAACCGAGAGATCATGCAACCCGTGCACTGTCGCGACACCACCTTTGGCCGGCCAAATCTCACTGTTCCGGTGGAGTTAGGGAGTGTGCTTTGTACCGTTGGAAAGCTCGTGCAACGATCTACATTTTGGGACCAAGATTGACCCCGGAGACTGCCGTATCACGTCGGAAAACAGCCTCGAAGTTGCTGGAAAACCACCCGTGACAGCCACATTTCCACCCTGATCTACTCCGATCGTCGACGAGTGGCACGACACAGCCACCACCACGAGGTTCAGACTGCGCCGGCGACCAGATCTGCACCTTCCCGAGCTTCGATGATCCTCCGACGCACCGTACGTGCCGCCTATAGCTGCCACTGTTCTTCTCCACGCGCCGCCGCCGATCTCTGCCCCTTTCGGCGAGTGAGTGCTCACCTCCCATCCCAACGAGGTCCGGGGGTCGTGGGCAAGCTTTCCGTACCTTTCATTTGGTCCAATTTTGGTCAGATTCGGAAACGTCCAAGTTCGGTCGAGATCTGATCTTCCGGGACCGATTCCGATCAATTGCTGCGAGTAAATTTTGAATTGACGGTAAATTCTTGTTTTTTGCGTCTCTAATTTCGTTTCAGTGTATAGTTTGTAGAAAACGAACATGAAACAAGGAAATCCAAAAAAAATTGGAGATTTTGTCGTTAGGGGCAATTTGGTAATTACTGAAATTGAAGGGCAATTTTGGTATTTAGTGTTTTAATCTTGTTTTTTAAGGACTCAAAAAACTCCTTTGAGCCTTCAGTTAATTTTTGGTAATTTAAAGAATTGTTTTGGTAATTTATTTTTAGGTGTTCGTGCACATTTGAGGGCTAGACCGGAGATCCAGCAGGAGCACGCGTCAGACCAGTGAGTGCAATTATTTTTCTACATCGTTTTGGGGGTTATATGCTATATTTGATTGAATTTCAATTAACGGTTTGAATTGAATTTTCTGTATGCATTTACATTTTAATTATTAAATATGTTTTGCTCCGATTTAAATATCTGCATGAATTGATTCTATGATTTGATGAATTTCATATTTATTTGGAACAAATATGAAATTGTGTTTTGATTGATTGTTTAATGAATTTTGAAGTTTTTGGATATTTTACGATATTGTGGAAAATTTGGTGATTTTAAAGTGATTTGGGCGTTTGTGAAATTTAATAAAGTTTTGGGGCAAATTTTCTAATAACTGAAGATTTGATTGTTTTAAAATTTCTTTCTAAAATAGAAGATTTTAGAAAATCGTTGAATTTACGACGATACTTTTAAAAGTAAATGAATTTGAAAAATTTTATGAAATCCAATGATCGATGATCTTGGAAATGATTTTTAAAATGTATCATGATTTTGAGGAGTACAACACGGTATTGTATGATGATTGAGATGTATGGATTATTGTGTGCGCTATATTATTATTATGCCATCCTCTGCTGCGGACACGTGTCGGGAGAGAGATGATGAAGATTCTGCCATGACGGATTTGGGACGCCTGTTCGTTGTGATGAGTATACCCCGCTCCCCTTCGCCTGTGACACCGTCAGGACGCTGAGGGTCACACGACAACGATACTGTGACGTAGTACTGGATTAGATTTATATGATTTGAATTTATATGATTTGGATTTATATGATTTTGGATTTATATGATTTTCGATTCACGGTTGCAGTTATGATTTTGTATTCATGGATTTTGCCTCATGGTTTTAGTTTTTTTTGGGTTAAGACCCATTTGCTAGTATTTTATGAAATGGATTTGACAATTATTTTTAATTATTTATGTTCATTGTGGTTCTAAAATTTTAATATGTGATTTTATGATTTTGTTAAATTACATTTTTGCCCCTGAAATTGTACTGTACTTGATTTATTGATTTTTCTGGGAACTCTAAGGGTTTTTGCGAAATTGTTTTCAAAATGGGGAACCTTTCAACTGAGTGACGTGAGGTTTGAGTGTAAAGGATTTTAATTGTTGAACTTGTATTTTGTAGTTACCTAGGAGCACTCATAGAGATTTTATATCTCAGGTTTTGTATTTTTAACTTCGTTCTCTAGGTCCTAGCTGCAAGTCCCCGTGAGCTACTATCGGCATCGCATCCACATATCGCTTCCACTTGTTGCTTATGCTACTGTTTCATCTTATGTAATGGATTATGGTTTTTGTTTCTGTTTACCTTCATTGTTGTATTAATTATTGTCCATATATTTTCTTAGTGGCTCTGACTTCCCACTTGCTTCAAACCTGCTGTATTGGTTGGGTATGAAATTCTTATTACTATTGCATAGCATACTTTATTTTATAATTTATACCTTATTTATTTATTACTTTTCCATTAAATCCCCTTTTGGAGGAGGATTCTGTCGGCTACCTCGAAGGGTTCTGGTGGAATCTTCCTCAGGCGGGGCCTTTCCGGGTAATCTGGAAGGATTTCTGGAGCGGGTCCTATCAGCTTGGTATCAGAGCTTGTACCCGGCCATAAATGTGCCAGCGAGGACGCTGGGCCCCAAGGGGGGTGGATTGTGACAACCAAGATCTGGAGCCAGGGTAAGTGTGGGCAGGTGCAGGGCAGAAATCGATGTCAAATCCTACATCGCTCGGGTGTGGAAAGGGGCCATGTGGTAATGGTTCAAATGTAAAGTGAGTACTCTCTTAATAACCACGATTTTTTTAGAGCGTTTGGCTTTAGGGTTGAAAAAACTCTGGGGTTAAACGTGCTCCAGTAGGAGCATTCCTGTGGGTGACCCCTTAGGAAGTCTGACCAAAAAACTCCATACCGTTGATGTTCAAAAAATGACTATCTCATCCTCTAATGTACGATTCAACTTCATTTGACAATTCGATTTGATCATCTCGCCGTTGTAAATGCAGTAGGACTTTTTGAAAGCATTGTTGTATTTTGGAAAAAGGAATGTCAACTCAACTGTTTATATCTATCTTCTAATTTTATTAATTTTCACTACCTAGTCTTCTCCATTGATTGTCGAGTCTCATTTGTCTATGACAATTGCCTCTCCCATGATAGAAGTACCTTTTGGGATCATATTATTTCTATGATTGGGGATCCATTAGTGCCATGGTTATCCTTAGGTGACTTTAACTACATTTGATGCACCATAGAAAAGTCTAGTTTGCACTACAAAAAAAACGGGGGTTTTGTGATGGAAATCCTTGTGACGGTAAATAACCCGTCACATAAAGGTGTTTATAGTGTCGGACTTATCAATGGCCGTCACAATTTTTAATTTATTTTAGGATAAATGTCATGCATTTTTGCCCGTCACAAATTCACCTGAATAGTGGGGCTAAATCCCTGCGCGGGAAAAAAATTTAAATTTTTTGAGCTCATCTGTGACGGAAACTATAAATATTGTCACAAATTCCATGAAAAAAAATAATATAAAATTTACAATGATTCTGTGACAGTGTTATATCCATCATATTTGGATATATTGTTAATTGTGACAATCATTCTGTCACAATTATATCTAAAATTCAGATGAGGCTGAACAATTTGACCGGAAAATTTAAAATGAAAATTTCCCACCCATACATTTAGTATAACTGTGACGGAATTTTAAGCTTGTTGTCACAATTAGTATTTCAATTTATTACAAATATGTTAAAAAATTTGGGAAATTTTCAAAATCCCTTTATTTATTTTTTTCTTCTTATTCCCCTGTTTTCCCTTGACCCCTCTCTCCATTTTCTTCCCATTTTTTTCTTTCTCCAGCGCGACAGCCTTAACACCGCACCTCACCCTTCTTCGCCGGCAATGGCCCATTTTCCGACCAGATCTGACCAACCACAACACGAAACTTGAAGTAGGCGACTTCCTCTACCACCTCATACCAGTGACTACCCGTGGAACAACCTGTATCGCCGGAAAAAGGAAAGAAAACTGGTAGCTTACATCTCCACCGATCACCGGTTTTCGGTGAGTTTGCGGCGACGTAGGTACTTGTTTCCACATGTCTTGGACCTTTTAAACCCATTTCTAACCTTAGTTTCGCCTAATTTGTAGTGGTTCATGGGTTTCAAATAGGGCAGCCACCACACATTTTTGGGCAGGAAATTCGGTCATCGCCGGTGGTTTTTGGTGAGGTAAACTCACCATTGCATTACCCATATCAAGTGCTTTCTAATAATATATAACTTGTTCCTTAATTTCTGGTATTTAGAATTATAAGATTTTTATATGTTAAGAGTTGTAATTGATCGAAGTGTAGTGGATCTTGATATTCCATTTAGACTGGGTGGGTTTGCTGCTACAACAATACAACTTATTGGCATTGTTGGTGTAATGACATCAGTTACCTGGCAGATTTTGCTTCTTGTTGTTCCTATGGCCATTGCTTGCTTGTGGATGCAGGTTACTAATTCTATTACCTGTAATTTATAATGTCAGAACTTTGGTTTTAGTGAAAGCTGAGAGAAGAGAGGATATTATTCAATATTTCTTCCATGTAGCAATTTTCTCTGATCTTCTTGTGAAGAACCAGACAGGTGGTACCTAAATCAGTTCTAAATTTTTTCATCATTGTGGTGTCCCAGCATGGTTTTTATGACAAATATAAGGTGTATTTAGTTAATAAACCATTCATGAGATTCTTGTGCATGTACTATGCGTTAGCCGATAGAGATTAAGGTATTTTTTTGGGCCCGAGATTGTGTTGACAGCTGTATTAAAAGCGTTTAAATCTTAAATGGCCAATTCTTGCATGAGTAGCTTAATATATTTTAAATTTGTATCTATGTGTATATTTTTCCTTATTGACAACATTCATCTATTTAGCATTTGTTTAAAATTGGAAATTTTAATTTCCGTTTTTTTAACTCTTTAATTTTATTTATTTATTTTTGTGATAAGCTAGTCAAATTTGCCTGTGGAGTTTATTGGAGAGGAGCAACTGTAATTAATCTGCTGTGAGATTGAATTTTAGACTGCCTGCTATTTGATGCCAAGTACTATGTTAGAGATTGAAATAATTTTCTTTTCCCCCTTGTTCTGATTCCTGAATGTTAAAATTCTGTTATGCAGAAATACTATATGGCATCATCAAGGGAGTTGGTTCGCATTGTTAGCATCCAAAAATCTCCAATTATTCATCTCTTTGGTGAATCAATTGCTGGATCTCCTACAATAAGAGGATTCGGACAAGAAAAAAGGTTCTTGAAAAGGAACCTTTATCTTCTTGATTGTTTTGATCCAAGTAAGTATATCACTTCTTTATTTACTGGTTATATGCATGTAATATGAATAGGAATATGATATATCAAGGAGTCATAATACCTGTAAAACAATAAGGTGATGTTATTGTATATTGCCATTTGATTAGGGAAGTAAAGTTATCCTTCTAAATGCAGTCAATAATCTTTAAGCTTGATTATTTGTGCAAAGAGTGTGACCTGTAACATGCAACGCTGTCATGTTGACATCAACAATATCAGCCTATTGAATGCCTAACCTGTCAATTTTTTTTAGTTTAAAAAAAAAATTATTTTCTTCTTCCCCTCCTCTTACCTACCCATAACTCTCAAGTTTTATTATTTGGACAGTTCTATATGCACTAAAGAGGGCATTCTTTATCCTTATGCCATGCCAAGAAAACTGATTTTTTTTTTTTTATGCTTGAAAAATAAAAAGTCTTCTAAAAGAAAATTAAAGTATTTTCATTGTTTGGCTGTGGTGACAATATTTCCTAGAAAGCCACCAAATAACATTCCAAAAGACATATCAAATAGCAATTTGCATAGCAACATGAAAAAAAGCCTAAACAAGTTTACCATTATAATTTTGGGCAGATAGATAATTTTCTAGAGGCAAATCCAATAATCAATATGATTTATCCCTTTCTTAACTCGCGCGCGTGTGTGTGTGTGTGATCATGCTAAGTTGTCTTTTTGGCTTGTAGGGAGAGAACCTGATTGTGGCAGTATTAGAATAAGTACTTTAATGAGAAAATTACTGACTTTAGTGGGTGCTATGTCAAGGATGCTGATAAAGATATAATTGAATCCATAAAGGTAGAATTATTTATGTATATATTTGCATTAATCATAAGAGGTGATCAATTGAACCTCTTGTTAAATATTGAGAATTTTGTCATCATATAATATTACCAATCTTAAATACCTTAAATAACAATGTTTTTATTTATTTAGGTGGCTTTGATATTAATGCTTTTGGTGGAATGCAAGGTGGACAACCAAGTAATGCTTATGTATTTACTTTGCATATTTTATTTAATTGCTTATTCTCATATTGACAGTTACATATTAAAAAAAGGCTCTTGACTTTTACGGTACATTTTTACATCATGAAGGTAAAAGGGTCTATCAATCTATCTATTTCTTTACCTATGTTATTCTAGTTTGTCTCCATCTATGTATCTATGTAACTATTTATTTTATTCTAGTTTGGCTCTACTTTATTCTATTTTGGCTTACACATTATAGTTTGGATATATCATTGTCCTTTTCTATTGGTTCTTGTGATAGGCATATTTTAGAGTTTAATTAAAACCGCTGCTTTTATTTCATGGAAGATAAAATAACATTTCAAGGCATGTGGAAATGACAATCAAGTGAAGGTGAATACTCTTCCTATATATTTAATATATCTTACATATCTTCTCTACCTTTTTGGTTTCTTTGTCGTGTTTAAATTATTGATTTTGATGTTAATTTTTTTTCTCCCTACTGTTTGTCTTTGTAATAATCTTTCAGGTCTAAAGTTGATGGCAAACTTTCACCTGCAATAGGAAATCTCAAGGGCCTTCAGTCCATGTAGAGTTATTCGACACTTCATAGTTAGCTATTTGAATTTTTATTTCCTTAAATTGTTGTCGAGTAGAAGCATTGAGAGAATGTGGTAAAATTAAACATTTAATTTGTAGAGAGGTTATACATTTTATAGACATTTCTTTGTAAATGTTAATATTTTTTCAATGAAGCATGTAATAGGACAAATGCTTCAGTGAAGAATTTTTGAACCCTTTATAACAAATGTCTTAATGTTAAATGAATTTCTCAAAGTTGTTTGACTACTTATTCTATTTGAATTGTACTATTTACTGATTATATTCAATGTGATGTGTTTGTATGGAAGAGATACCATATTAACATTAAATGTGAGAGAAACAAAATAAGTGAATAAAAAATTATACAAAAATATAACTGGAAAAAAATGAAAAACCTGTATATTGTGACGGTATATAGATTTGTCACAGTATGTTTAATGTGACGGTCGACCGTCACAAGACCGTCACGGATGTTATATTGTGACGATTCCTATCGGTCACGAAATCAATTACAATATATAATTGTTTTCACAAGTGACGGTATCTAGAGCGTCACAGTATGTTTACTGTGACGGTCTACTGTCACAAGACCGTCACAGATATTATATTGTGACGGAACAAATTTCGTCACTGAAACCCTGCTGGCGGTGACTTGCCGGAAGGTCAAAATTTCCATTAATATTTGTGACCAACTAATGCCGTCACATAAAGGCAGTTTTTTGTTACGAGGAACAGTATTCCGTCACGGAAACCCTTTTGTGTCGTGGCTATTGCGACGGAAGTGTGACGGATACAAATCCGTCACATAAAGTGGTTTTAGCTACGATTCCGTCACATATACTACGCCTTGTGACGAACTTGCTTCCGCCACAAAACCCCCGTTTTTTTGTAGTGTTGAGGCCTGTTATAACTCATTGCATGGCTGAATTTCATCATTTCATGACCTATCCCTATTGTCACTACGCCAAAAACCTTAATCGGCGACACTAAATGCGCG
>QANX01005138.1:0-26652 GCA_003254975.1 Ochetophila trinervis | reverse complement strand
GTCATTCACAAAACTAAGGTTTGATTTTTCTTAGTTACACTGGCAAATCATATGTCTGCCAAGGTGTGGGAACACTACAACAAAAAACTCTTTGTACGACGTTCGAAACACGTCGTATAATGACTTTTTTACGACGAAATAGTATCATCGTGGTATCCGGCGTCGTGAAAAGTTGACTTTAAAGACGATGTTTTTATTGCGTCGTGTTAAAAAGTTAATACGACGATTTTATGCATCGCAGTAAACATATGCGTGACATCAAAATCTACATGGCATTCGAATTAAAGATGACACACTTAAACCGTCGTCTTAACTTGCTGACATGGCACCGTTCATTTTGTTATAGAGCACGTGCAAAGACCGTCAATGATAAGTTTTTACAAAATAAAAAAAAAATGGGTGTAAACAATTTTAACATAAATTCATATTAAAATTGTTCACATATGCCTGGACCTAATTCAGTTTCCTCCCCCATCACAACTCTTGTCTTCTTCTTCCTCCTCCTTTCGGTTTCATCATCTGCAGAACAGCTGTCATAGTCAAACATACAACCCAAAAGAAAAATGTTTACTGTGAATAATATTCAGACATGCAAAATAGTAATACATGCACATTAGATGTTTAACAGAAAACAACATATGTTTTTTCTACTCTCCTACTATGTTTATGAATGGTAATATAATTAATTTTGTATGAAGACATATAACTGTATTATTTTGGGGCCATTCATCACAATCATGAACTGTTACTATTAGTTTCACCACTTTACCTTCGATAGTATATTCAAAATTCGTATAATTATGGAATGGCATTCAAAATTCGCACTTCAAAGTGGTCAAAGACCTAAGGCTTGAAGAGATATCTTTTACTTTTTACAGAAAATGATAGCTAGTGCCAAAAACTCACATTCAGGAGCATATGCTGAAATCAATTACCCAAAACTAACTGGAAGATGTTCCTACTAGCAACTCCATTGATAGCATTTTTGATTTGCATCCTAAGCATGTCTTCATGTGCAGCAACATCACCATCCTAGTCAGATACAAATAGTTCAAACCCTTGAACCAAAAATAGACTAAAAGCTAAAATTTACAACACAAAATAGAATTTAATAGATAAAAATTCATATATATTTTTGTCAATATTAACAATATAATAACTAGAATCCTTAAGACACCAAAAAAAAAAGGAAGAAGAAGAGACAGAAGGTTCCAAAACTCGATAATCATAATTTTCCTGAATGTGGTTAACTAGACTATTGCACTGGTCAAGGCAAGATTAAACCTTGAAAACAGTAAGTCAATAAGTTGCATAAAAATATCTTCAAATCCTAATCTACTAGACATCCACCATCTTCTAACCCAATCAATCTTTTAACATCCTCGGAACCTACTGTGTAGCTCCTACCATGCAATTCTATGGTAGCGGTGCTAGGATCAAACTTATCCACCAACCATGTCATCAATTTTCTATGTATACCACTAATCTTACCACATATGAAAGAACCAAACCCAAGATCTTGTATGCACTTCTTCTTATCCTCGGTAAACAACTCAACCAAACCCCATAAACGTTCAGGGCAACATTTTGTATTTAAACTCCCTATCTTTGTTGGGGAAATCTTTTGTGCAGCTTCACTAGATGAAGCAAGGGAGACATTAGCTGGCGGAGGAGAGACTGGTTAAGTAGTCGCAACAAATTTTGCTTTCTCACCAGCGGACAACTTTTTCCAATTATCTCTTATATGCTTCATAACCTGAAATAATAAAGTAATAATTAGATTTGTTGCCCTTCATAGCATGTACCTAAACCCTAAAAACTTGAAATAATTTACCTTTTTATCAATTTTGACATATTTTTGCTTAAGTAGTCCTACCTCCCTATTACTGCGAAATATTTAAATTTCAGACATTGGTTAACTAATCCTGTTAACATATTTCAATTTACATGAATGCAATTATCTGATAAAAACATATAGTTACAATCAAACTCACTAATAGTTTAGCCATGGCCTTGAATATGGATTTGCAACAACATTGTCATCATTTTTGGAACTTTTTCTCCCTCTCTTCCTTTTCAAACTAGCATCATCCACTACTGTCTTTTTACCTTTGTCATTGTGCTCTAAATTTTCTTCCATTGCACCTACAAAATTTATGTCAAGTAACATTATATATAGGTAAGTCTACTCTTACCCAGATTAGCAACAACAAAAGAAAATAAACATTAGCAGAGGCTGCTGTTCTAGTTTAGTTTTGAAAACAAAATGTAAAATTACTTGGTTTCAAATAACTGATTTAGTTCATTTGTCTATTTATGTTTCTATGTAATCTCAGCAAGATTTAGGAGATATTTTGGGCTGTATTTCAGTAGCAAATTAATGGCCAGATGTGCTGGACAGAGGAAGAAAATAAAGGAGTTGTTGTTAAAGAAAAATTCTCAGATTGTTATGAGGAGTTGAAAGGTGCTGAGGCCAAATCAGAAGAGGACAAAAAACATGCAGAGCTTCTTCCACTTCCTCCTCATAGATCAGAAGTGTACCTTGGTGGCATAACCAGAAAATCTATATATATGTACATAACCATATATATATATGTACATAACCAGAAAATATATATAAATATATATATACATAATTTAACCAAGCATGTGCAGAAATATATATATATATATATATATGTACATAACCATGTGCTTTTATCGAATATTATAATCAAGCATGTGCAGACTACTCGAGACAAAAGATGTCAAACCCTAAATTTAAGCTTGACAACAATGCTCCAACTGTTAGCTAGGCAGACCCTAGGAATTTGGAGTCATCTATTCTATGCTTTTCTTTTGTGTATTTTTATTTGCTACACTAGTAATTATTCAGTAATGCAAAATTGTTGGGTTTCAAAGAAACACATTTTGAAGTGATATCATATGGTTGATTGTAGTTGCTGAAGCTTTTTATAAATAAGAAATTTAAGTCACTTATCATCTTTACTATTTTCTAAGGCATAAACACATGGTTACTGAAGTACCAAGAAAATAGAAATTCAGAACATTAACAAAATAGCTCCACAAAATTCCTCCATCTATAAAAATGATTACATATCATTCTTTTACAAAAAACAATCAAATTCGTCAAATAATCAACCCAAAATTATAAACAAAATAGACCGATTAAGCAATAAGGTTTAGAACTATTTTAGCTTCAAATTTTATCACAAAATTTTTCGAAATCTTTTCACTGCAAGGAAGGAAAAAAGAATTAGAAATAAAAAATAAAAAAACTCACTTTCTTTTTTAACTTTGCTTTGTAGAGGCCAGACGGAAAATTTCAGTTCTTGAATTGGGGAAAGAGATAGGAACCCATAAATTGAGTTTAATCAAGCAGCTATCCTTTTCCTTTTGCCCAACTCCTCGAAAACAGCTTCAAACATACAGAACGTGAGCAGAAAATTTCAAATAATTAGGAAAAAAATAAAATATGACCGTGGAAGTGGATATACCTGGGCTGCAGATCTGGAATGACTCAGATTCGCTCATTGGACTTTTGAACGACGAAGAGCGTTCACCAATCGACGGCATCGACTTGCGGCTCGGCCGAGAGGGTTTTGGACTCTTCGGTGGGTAGGAGAGGTGGAAGGAATGTGGAGGAAATGGGCAGAGAGTAGTTCTGTAGGAAAGAGGCAGAGAGTTGTATTCTTTGGTGGGGAGGAAAGGTGGGAGGAATGTGTAGGAAAGGGGCAGAGAGTTGTTCTAGAGAGTTGTCCTTCGGTGCGAAGGAGAGGTGGGAGGAATGTGTAGGAAAGAGGCAGAGAGTTGTTCTTCGGTGGGGAGGAGAGGTGGGAGGAATGTGGAAATGGNGGTATAAATGAAATATTTTTATTTAAGTTTTTTTTTTTTTTTTGCCCTAACTGGTTTATATGGGCTGAAGGGATGTTGGTTGGGAAAGGTTGACCGAGAAGACTTTGTTTAGTATATAAGGGAAAAAATGCAGCTGAAAAGAAATTTAAGTTTTCTTTTTTTGTTTTTGGCCAAACCGGTTAAACAAGTATTTATTACCGGTTGTTTCCCATACAACCATGTGAGAGTTGTTCTGTAGGAAATCCCATAAACAACGTTATCCAATTAAATTATTTTGTTTATTAACACCATGGGCTCAACTAATAGTTCTCGTTTTTTGTGTCACATAAATGAACCTTGTCACTTATTAAGCTAGTTTGGAAATTTTACAGTTTTTATTAATCAAAGCTTTTGATAAACAAATTATTTTGCTCCTAGAGTATATATATCCAGTTTTAGAGCAAGCATGAGGCAATCGTCCAATCTGATGCTACTTTTTTAAATGTTCAGGTTTGAACTCGAAGATTAATAATATATTTTTTCTTTGTAAAATATCATTAATTAATTTATAATATTTTTTGTCAATTAATTAATTATTTATTCATCTATCAGCTTCTCTAACAGATCCATTGCACTGACCAATAATTTTTTATAACCAAGTACCAAAATATATTAAGAGAATATTTCATACAACTTCCATTTTATATATTTTATAAACACCGATAACTAAATTATCAAGAAATTGGCCATTTAAAATATACATCACTTAATAATACTTGAAATAACAATAATAATTTAGTCACCTATTAAATAACATAACTAATAATGTCTGAGATTTACTTTCTTTTGGCTCAAATCCTTAATTAAATCTCTCTCTTCTCTCAATATTAATATATTCATTCCAATATTTTGTAATAATCAACAATAATTATTTTTCATAAAATATTACAATATAAACAAAGCGCTCAACTTTATTTACTAACTGTGAAACAACTCATTAATTATGAGAACTAATCATTATGTCTTCTATGGACATATCCATATTATCATATATTACATAACAAATCTGGACATTCTAATTAAATTATAGTGCAGCAAATATTTGAAAAATACCTCATAATATTAAAAAACAAAATATAATTGCAACTTACCATGCTTCCTGGAGCACAAATGTAACAAACTCTCACTTACTCTAAAGTAAGTTTGGAACCCTCCTAAGACCCATGAAATTTACATGTTTCTGGAATACTCACTCCGCTAGAGTCTTAGTAAAATGGTTTACTAAATTTTTCTCAGATGTTATTTTAGCAACCATTGTGTCTCCTTTGTCAACCACAGATCACGTGGTACCTCATAACTATGTGTTTCTGCTTCTTGCCATACGTAGGTTGTTTGGACTGTACTACGGTCCCACTGTTGTCACAGTAAAAGGTAATAGGCCATAAGGAATTTTTTAAGTATCTCGTAAGTGGTACCTTATAAGTATCACTTGAAGGTCCATGAGGAATTTTTTAAGCCATACAGAGTCATTTACAGCTTCAGATAGAGCTATATATTTAACTTCAGTGATGGAGTCAGTGACACAAGTCTGCTTAATGCTTATCCAGCAAATAGCTTCTCCATTCAGGTTAAACACATAACCTTATGTTAATTTACATATCGAACCTTTGGAAATTTGAGTATGTATAACCAAGAGTTTTTCGATTCCCGCTGGAATATACCATCATATAATCATTTGTTCTCCTTAGATACTTGAATACATGCTTCATAGAAGTCTAGTGTTCCTCTCTAGGGTTTGAATTGTTTTGGTTCACTACTTCAAATGAATAACAGATATCTCGCTTAGTACACAATATGACATACACAAGACTACCAATTGCAGAAATATAAGATCTCTTACTTATGCATTCTTTCTCCACATGATTTTTTGGTGATTTCTCTTTAAAAAGATGAATTCCATGTTTGAAAGATAAGATTCCTCCTGTGGATTTTCAATTCCAAATCTAGCTATTATTTTAACATTGTAGGAATTTTGGGACAAAGCTAAGATCTTATTCTTTCAACCTCACAAAAGTTTGATTCCTTGACTATAGTTGACTTCACCCAAGTGCTTCTTATCAAATTGATCTTTCAAGTAGTTGTTTAAGCTTGACAACATCTTCACATCGCTCGTCTCACCGATGACTTTGGAGCATGCCACATTGACAAAGTCTTCCAAGTTATTTGTTATTGTCGGTTTAGTACTGAGCCATCTAATCCATACTTGACCAAGCATATCAGTGAAGTGTTTTGGTTGTCTCATTTTTTAGTGTAAATATGAACTTTAGTAACAAAATTTGGTAAAGCATTCTTGTGTGTTGATGAAAATAAATTGCCTAGACCCATTCTAATTGTTCTCCCAATCTTTTCTATCTTATCTCATTATTTTGAGATGAGTTGTTGGTCTTCTGAAACTCATTGTCTTAGTCTTCTATTTTGTCTCGATCTTTCGCTAAGTCTTAGCAATATTGACTCGAGTCAATCTTCGTTGTTTCATATTTTTTCCGCGTCCTAGGCTTCGACACTTGAATAGTTTCATCTCACTCCTCATTCCCCTATGCCTTTTTTTTCATTTATTGTCTTTCGTCTTGTTCCAGATTAATGTATTTTTCTGCCTGTGACAGTGTCTCATTCATTTCCCTGGGCACATTCTTTTTAAGAAAGTTGTACAAATAACTTTTTTTTATCAGAACCTTCCAAAATGTTTCCACTACACTCAACCCATTGCAATTTATGATTCCAACCATCTTCTTATTGAACCGTTGCATGTAACTTTTTAGAGTTTCTCTTTTCCTCTGTGTGATAGTGTGGAAAAGTGTTTGGTCTCCTTCTTTGCCTTCATGTTGGATGCAATTTGGGCCATGAGTTGCTGAGCTAACTGCTAGAAAGAGTTAATAGAGTCAAACTTTAGTCTATCGAATCATGCCAATGCCAATCCTTATAGATTGGTTGCAAAGACTTTGTGATCACTATTTTCCATTGATCTTCTAGGAGTCCGAGTAGAAATATGGCATTCTTATATTGAGTCACATGTGCCATTGGATCGGCTATTCAATCAAACAAGTCAAACTTGAAAGCAAAAAATTGAGACAGAGGATTTCTCTCGGCTATCCACCTTGTGAAAGGTGTCCGCACCAAGTTTGCTATCTAGTTGTCGTCAAATTAATGATTATCTCATTTTTGCTTCTTCACCTCCTAGTGCATTATTTCTACTAAATATTCATTCTCCTCTTTCCTACTCTCAGCCTCTTCTTGTCATACTAATGTCTTGGCCTCCTATCTTAAGAATAATGTCTCAGCCTCCAACCGTAAGATTGATGTCTTGGCCTTCTATTAGCAGACTAATACCTTGACCTCTTATTTGCATGATCGATCTTCTTTTCATGAGATGACTCATGGTCATGAATCTATTAATGTCGTTGGTATGCTCGTAATAATGTTGCGCATAAAGATTTATTGGTTCCTATTATAAAGGCATGTGGCTTTATTAGGAGGTCTATCAGAGAGGCTAATTTTCTCAACAGGGGAGTGGTGTGTTATTCTTCTCAAGATTTAGTGGTGCTCCATAGGTTGGTTGTTGTGATTAATAGACCTAAGGTACATCAAATTACTTTGGTGAATTTGCATCTTTTGGACCCTTATTGGATTAAAATTAATATGGACGGTGCAGCTTTAGGAAGTCATGGGGTGGCGAGTGCTAGTGATATTTTTTCTAATAGCTACTGGTTTGTCAAATGATGTTTCGTGGTCTATCTAGGTCATATTTTTGCCTTTGAAGCTGAACTTTTGGTAGACATTCATGCTTTGAAGATTGTTCAAATGAATTGTTGGTCTCTTTGCATAGACTTTCTTTCAAATACTCCTTATAAAGCTTCTCATATTTTTGAGGAGGGTAATAGAGTTGCTGATATTTTATCCAAACATGATCTGGATATCAATCATCTACAATGGTTGTTTGATATTCTTGCTTTCTGTGTTTCAGCTCATTCTAATGATGTGGCAGGTATAGATGGTTTCAGATTTCATTAATTGTTGTCTTGTATTGCTTGGTACTCTTTTTCCTACTTGTAGTTTCCCCATAGGGGTTTTCTTCAAGTAGGTTTTAATGAGACCAAGTTGATTTATGGTTTTAGTTATTTGTATCAACTTTTCATATTTCTATTAAAATTTACGTGCAGGTGTTAGAGTTGTAGGGGATGCTAACCTCATTGGGATGTTCCTTTCTTTTCACCTCATAGGTAATTCATTGGTTAAATTTTGAATTTTATAAGCTAAATTAATTCCAAAAGTTTAAAAAGTAATTACTTTGACAAATTTTAATTGAAAGTAAAAATAAAATAAAGAAATGACAAATTCTGACATGTTACATCTCTAAAAGGGAGAATTTCAAATATACCCCCCGTGGTATAGTATAATCCCAAATCAAACCCTGTGGTTTTGTATAATTCATAAATCCCCCTCACGCTGTTCTGACATAACACTATTGTCCCTGTCAGAGGGTAAAATGTCCAAAATACCCTTGTATTGATTAAAATAATAATAAAATTTTAAAAGTTGAAAAAAATTTGAAATTGATTTGACATTTGACTGTTATTGTGTAACGGTCACAAAATTACCTATATATACTGCACAATGCAGTTTTAAGACACCCCCTGTAATTGAAAAATCACTCATTTTCAATTTTTTTTCTCCAACCAGAATAACCATAACCATAGACCAATTGCCATTTATTTTCTCAACATCAAATTTGCAAAAACACCCCTTCAGCTGCCAATTTTTCTCCTAACAGCAAATTCACATAGCAAGATATTTAGAAAATGCATTCATCAACTAGTAGTAACAATATAAATGGTAGCATTATATAGTCCAAGAACATAAGGTGTCAATGTGGAAGGAAAGCTGGTATAAGGATTTCAGAGTCAACAAGAAACCCATCCAAACTGTATTTTTTCTGTTTACAAGGAAAATGCAACTATTACAACTTTTAGACTCTTGATAATCAAGAGTTTAGCACAGATGATGATGTAAGTAGTGGAAAAATATCCCAACCATTCAATGAGGCAAGTGAAATGCAGATTAAAAAGGAGATTAAAGCATTGGAAACAAGGGTGCATAAAATGGAGGCAATGCAAGGTTTAATGAAGGTAATTCTGTTTATGTTTGTTTTGCTCATTGTTGTATTTGCATTTGCAATGAAAGCTATGTAACCTCATCAAGTGAATATTGTAGTTACAACCCATATTTCTATAAATATAGGGGATGCAACCCCAATAGTCACCCTAAAGGCCATCACTAAATATTTCTATGATGTGCCTTGAAAAAAAATGAGGGTTACAGCTACAGCTAATATATACCCATCCTAAAGCTATATGACACAAAAAAATGGCTCTCTACATAGCTCATCTAATTCCAGTTACAAGCTTTCCATTTACATTTTCCAAGTAGTTACAATAACATAGAATGGTCCAAAAATACACTTCTGTATAGCATAAACAAAAAAACAACCATTCAATAACCATGCACTCACTTGATGTCAAAAGGCAGCAACCAAGCATTTACAGCTACTGGTGTTACTGCTGTGTTGAAGGACCTGCTTCCCCATCTCCTTGCTGCAAAAATAAGAGAAATAGTATGAAAAAATTAAATTTTAATAAGGGCTAGTATTCATAAAGTTTTGTAAACAATAAAGAATGAAGTGATGAAAATACCTTAGTGGTCTTTGATCTCTTTAAATTTTCTAAACAGCTTCTTCTATTATGACCAAGACCCTTGCATATGCCACATATCAAAGTAAAGGACCTAGTATTCTTTGCTGGCTCATCTAGCTCTCTCCTTCTACAAATTTTTGGCCTACCAAGCAGCTTTCTCTTCTCTAGTGGTAATACAAATTCATCCTCAACATCCGACCACAAGCTCTCATCTAGAATTGGGTGGACTACAATGTTGTAAGTCTGCAAGTATGTAGATGTCTTCAAGCTGATATCAACATATTCACTAGGGTCTTTTCTCTTGTATATAATGCATGCATGGCATGCTTGCAAGGAATCTCACTTATCTGCCAACCTCCACATTGACATGTTGCTTTGCCCAGATCAATGATTGAAATTGTGTTCTCATCACTAACTTCAAATTCATTATTTGCTGCCCAAATCAACTCTAAGTGTCTCCTAACTTCTGTATTTCCTCAATCTTCTTCAAGATTGTAGGAGTAACTGATGTAGTCTACTTAGTGGCCTGATTCTTCATTTTCTTGATCTCTTTCATTACTTTTCTTCTAATTTGCTCCAGCAATGATAACACTGGTCCACACCTTTTCATGCTAAGCTGACTGTTCCAAGACTCAGTCATGTTATTGGTACAGTGGTCATTCTTGACTGCCACATCAAACAAATGTCTACTCCAATGACAAGGTGGAATTTTTTGGATCCAATCATATGATTCCTGAGTTATAATCCTAATTTGTTCCATTAAATGCCCAAAGTCCCTTGGATTTGAGGATTTGGCAGCCCTTCAGAACAGTTTCCCCACCATAACACCAAGAAATTTGTTCTTAAAATTAGCATAAATGTGCCTCATGCAAAATCTGACTGGTGAATTAGGAAAATGGATAGCCAAAGCACCCAAAATCTCTTTATGCCTATCACTCATAAAAGTTATCAGCCTCCTATCTTGTACCCCAATGTACTCCATCAATAATTGTAGAAACTAGCCACAACTATTGAGGTTCTCACATTCACAAACAGCCACTGCCAGTGGAAATAGACCATTGTTGACATCCAATACAACCGCACTTAATAGCATACCACCAAAATGACCTTTCAAGTGGAAGCCGTCCAAACCAATGAATGGTCTACAACAATTCAGAAATCCATCCCTTTGTGTTGGAAAGCTTAAAAAGAACCTTTGAAAATTAGGATTCTCATTGGGCACATTCCTTGTGCATGACACTACAGAGAGTGTCCCAGGATTCATAACCCTCAATACATTAGCATACTTGTACATCTTATCATAGCTCCCTGCATGGTCACCACTGAAGTTGTGGAGAGCTATCATTTTAGCTCTCCACAGCTTTTGCTTTTTGCACTTAACGCCACACATTTTCCTTAACTTCAGAGCTATGGTTTTGATGTCCATATTTGGATTGCATTTGAAGTCATCCCCTAACTTCATAGCTATCTAAGTGGCTGCTACACGTGTATTTTTCCTAAGTCTTGTACAAGTGTGTTTAGGATTGTATGTTTTAAGCTGAAAGGTCTTATTATCAGGTAGGAGGGATGCATGTGCTTTCCAAGGTTAGCCTGACTGTTTGCATCTAACAGTCACCCTAGTCCTTTCATTTTTCATTCTCACTAGCTCAAAACCTCGATCTATGGAAAAATCCTTTAACACACTTCTATAATGGTGTATATCCTGAAAAACCATCCCATTTTCCAAATTCACTGTCCCTTGTCCATTGGGGTCAAGGAATTTCCCTTTTAACTGCCTAGACATCTTTCTAGCTGAACCCTCATCCTCTGAGTTAGTCCCAATAAGCCTATCACTGTCATTAGACTCATATCCCATTGAAACTTCACTATTTGTCTCATTGTCCTCACCATTTCCATCTTCATATTCATCCACTCTTTCTTCTCTTTCATCTTCTCTCCATTCAAAATCCTCATTCAGATCAAAGTCACTATCAAGGTTAGGATCTGGTTGGGAAACATGTTTAGGTTGGGGAACATGTTCAGGTTGAGAAACAGGTTCAGGTTGAGGAATTGATTCAGTAGAGGGGTGACTTTGTTATTCAATAGAGCTTTGGTAAGGTGCATGGGTAGGATATGAGTTTGAGTTTTCTCTATCATCACTAACACTGTCACTGTCAGCCAATGTTAGAGGATCAATGATTGGGGTATATAAGTTAGTATTTTCATTGAGGTCATTATATTAGGGTCATTATATGGTTGGGTATTTGGTTGGGTAGAGCTAGGGGATGAATGTGCAGATAATAACTCATCCAAATGAGTAGCTTGAAATGGAAGTAAAGTGCACTCAAAATGGATAAGATCTAATTTTTTTCCCTAAACTTAGTAAACAGCTCCATTAACTCTCTATCACTAGATATAATGATCTTATAATTGTTAATCCAAGGTAACCTAGCTTCAATCTCAAACCTTTCATTTGTCATAATTCTTCTAATCATTGCCTCATTGCACAAGCAGACTATACTATACTTATTCTCCTCAATCTCAATTGGGCCATATTGGTACCCTAAGAAGTCTACCATAATCAGAAATGTCCCCATGACTTCCTAAAAGATGACAAAGCAAAGACAAGTATAAACAATAAAAATTCAGTCACCATTAAACATAAAGAATCCTCAAACAGATAGCAAACAACTCCAACAATCTCCTAAACAATCCTAACCTCATATAACCAAACAAACTTGTATTTGCATTTCCATAAACTTATAACTAACCAAACAAAAGTACAGTCATTTACATAATCAGATCATAACCAAACAATATTTGCATTTCCATAAACACTTAATAACAAAACAGTATTGCATTCCCCTAAACAGATAACCAACCAAACAATACTGCATTTCCCTAAACACTTAATAACAAAACAGTATTGCAATTCCCTAAACAGATAACTAACCAAACAATATATGCATTTTCCTAAATAGATAACTAACAAAACATTATTTAATTTAAATAAAAAGAAGGAAAACAAACTAACCTTCACTGGAAAAGACTGCTCTCTCCTCGACTTCAATGAATGCAATTTATAAACCAAAGAAAGTAAAGATTCAGTTAACAATACAAACTATCCCTTTTAGTAAACACATTTGACTAATATAAAGCTCTAAGGATACGTAGATTGGTGCACACGTAAAAGAACAAAAGGAAAAATATAAACTTTGACACCAAACATAAACATACAAACCAGTGGTCAATTTCCAGAATCCAAAAACATTGAAAATAATAAAAAAATAAAATAAAATTTCCAATACAATCCTAACAAGTATAGAAAACCAAACCAATGAAGCCATCAGGATGAGGAGCACTAGAAAAATCAAGTTGAAAGACCATCCCTAACCTCTGAAGCGTCAGGAATGGTGATAGGCATAAAACGTTACTGTATTTATGCCATATTTTATATTAAATTTTAGCTGGTTTGGAGTTAATTGTTAATGAAAAGTACTGAATTATTGTATTTTTCTATTTTTAGAGAAAAAAGAGCAAAGGCAGGAATTTACTATATTTCTGCACAATCTTTACTAAGAAAATCATATATGGAGCTACACATGGAGGTTTTGTGCAATTCCAGTTTCAAATGATTCCAAATTCATTAAGATTCAATGCTGTAAAGTTTCAATGTAATTGGATTAGCCAATCAGTACCAGTTTGATTTAAAAGATCAACATTTTCAACAGTTGAGGCAGACGTACACTACATTGGGGAAATTGAAATTTGAGTGTCTTCTCGATGTCTATTTTATGCTATCTAAGACATAGAATTAACCTTTTCAACTGGAATCAGTGAATTTGGAGTTCATTTGGTCATCCAAAGTGTACTTGGAATATGCTGATGGACATTGAAGATATAAAAGGAAAGTGTCTTCGCCTACTAGGATGACACCTATACATGGATTGCCACATCATCACTCTCCAGCTAGGTGTACATTTATTGCCACATTATATGCCAGATGGGAGGTCAGATTATTCTAATTATATTAATTGGAATAATAATTACAGAAGGAATTAGAATTAGAGAGAAATTGGATTCTTAAAGGGATTTGGATTGTTTCTTTATCTAAGTGTGAATGTGAGGCACCAATGACCTAAATAACACTAGAAAGTCAGCCATATGAAGGAATTATGGAAGATTTGATTCTCCTATTAGATTGGAATAAGATCCAGGGTTAGATAATAACTCTAGGGTTTTCCTAGTTTAACTAGTATAACATTTTCTATAAATACCATGCACCTTGAAACATTATTCATACACTCACCATTAAGCCATCCCACCATTCAGCCATTCTCAAGGCAAAGAGGTCTAGATTTCTAGGTTTTTATTTAAGTTTTGAGATTTTCACATAGAAGATTTCAGCTACACTAGTTCTTGATCAAGGGGGATTTTCGGCCAATACTTGTGGAGGACTTCAACCTTGTTCTTGAAGCATATTTTGGAGAAGCAAGAGAAGGAAGATTGGAGACCAAATTCGGCAGCCATCTACTATTGGATTTGTTTTATTTATTCTCAATTCTTTTTGTTATTTGATATATTTTTCTTTACAATATTTGATGGCTATTCTTAAGAATATGTGTAACTAATTTTCTATAAGGATTATGATGTATCCCTATTATGATTATTTAGTTTTTAATGCATGTTTGATTTGATTCATATTCATGGTTAATATTTCATTATAGTTCTTAATGCTTCCATGAAAATGTGGATAGATCTAGTATTGTATTGGCTTAGGAATAAGGAATTTAAAATGGATGGGCAATGAAATACGTGGTTATAGGAATATTGCATGCCTTAGTGACAACTTTGGCAAGAACTTATTGGGTTTGCATGTCTTAGGGCTTAAATTTCGGTATTTAGATTAGGGATAATTAAATACCTTGTGCTTGCTAGACTAGAATTGATTGAGAAATCAACTTCCAATTACTTGTGGTCAAAGGGGGGTTAACATTATGAATTTATCATGCATTAAGGCTAAATTGGAATAATAGTGGTGAAGTCATAATCCTTGTTTCATCAAACCTTTGAACTTTCCATTTATTAATCTTGCTCATGATTTGCTTGTACAATTTTTTTCTTTTAATTATTGCTTTGTTACTCAACATCAAACAATCACTCAAACAACAAACTATTTTACTTTTATTAATTTGATCAACAATTGATTTATTTTCAAAATTAGAGACATTATTCCCTGTGGGATCGATATCAGTTTTCTTATAAAAACCACTTTATTACTTGTTGATTCGTGCACTTGCAAATTATCAATTTTCACTACAACAAGTTTTTGGCGCCGTTGCCGGTGAATAATTATTTATAGTTTTGATTTAAATTTATTGTTGATTAAATTTCTGTTTTTAGTTTAATTTTAATTTTAATTTTTGTGTAGGTTCGGTTTTAGCCATTGAAGAACAACTATTGGAGAACTTTATTGGATCCAAAGCAATTCAATTTGAGTTTGAAGAAGGAGGAAATTGAAGTAGCTAAGTAGTTAATTTCAATTTTTGTGTGGTTAGGTTTATCAATTGTTTTCGACTTTGAAAAAAAAAAGAAAAAAAAATTATTTTATTTGCTGTTCTTATCTGTTTCGGTTTTAGGTTTTATTTACTGAATTTTGAGTTTTGTTTAGTTGTTATTTGTTTAATCTTTTGTTTTGTTTAAAAAAAAAATTGAAAATCCAAAATTGAAAAACAAAATTACTGCACTTTTGTTTCTGTTTTTAGTTTGATTTGCTTGCTGTTTTTAGTTTTATGTTGCTTTAGTTTTGTGTTTTCTTTGAGTTTTATTTTGTTTGATATTAGTTTTAATCTTTTTAGTTTAATTAGTTTGTTTATTTGTTTTTAGCTTTAATTTAAGTTGCTGGATTTTTTAATTTTTTATTTTGTTAGTTTAAATTTCTATTTTTCATTTGTTTTTCTAGTTTTTGTGTTTGTTTCTTTTGTTTTATGAGTATAACTTTTAATACTGAATTATCTGAGAGAGATTTGAGGAGATTAAGGATAAGAGAAGTTAGAGAGACTTTGTTTAGTAATATTGAAAGAAATGATAACATGGAAAACCAAAGTGACCATGTAGTTCCTGAAGTTTCTAATAATTAAGGTTATAGGACCATTAGGAATTATGCTGCACCTAGAAGGGTTAAGGATATGTCTTGTATTAGAAGACCACCTATTGATGCACCTAACTTTGAGGTCAAACCTATTACTATATCTATGCTCAACAATTATCAATTTGGAGGGTTACCTAGTGAGGATCCTAGCCAACATATATTGAATTTCTGTGATGTATGTGAGTTAGTGAAGTATAATGGAACTACTATAGATGCTGATAAACTTAGGTTGTTTCCTTTTACCTTAAGGGATAGAGCTAAAAGTTGGTTACAGTCTTTACCTCCAGGAAGTATTATCACTTGGGATGATTTAGCTTCTAAGTTTTTGAATAAGTTTTTCCCACCTATTAAAACCACCCAAGCTTAGGAATCAGATAATCATTTTTCACAAATTAGATGGAAAGTCTTTGTATGAAGCTTGGGAGATGTTAAAAGAATTACTGAGGAAGTGTCCACACCATGGGATGCCTATATGGAGTCAAGTCCAAATTTTCTATAATGGGTTGAACTATTTAACAAGAAATAATGCGGATGCTGCTGTAGGTGGTGCTTTGCAAGATAAGTCTCAAGAGGATGCATATGACCTATTGGAAGAGATAGTAATCAATTCAAAGTTGGAATCATCATAATGTTTCAATTGCTAAGAATTTGACATGGCATGCAAAAGAGAGAATTACTGTAAAAGGCAAAATGCAACACCCATCGGATTCACTAGCTTGGAAATTGGTTGATCATTTTTGGCCAGATTTCGCATCAGAAGATAGAAATCTAAGACTTGGTCTTGCAGCAGATGGAATGAACCCACACAGTTTATAGAGTACGGTCTATAGTGTTTGGCCTGTGATCACTGTTGTGTATAATATTCCTCCTTGGTTGTGTATGAAGCGGAAATTCATGATGTTAACTCTTCTAATCTCTGGACCTAAACAACTTGGAAACCGTATCGATGTATACATAGAGGCATTAATTGAGGACTTGAAAAAGTTGTCAGACGAGGGCATTAAAGCTTTTGATGCTTATCCTCTAGAGGAGTTCACTTTAAAAGCAGTTTTGTTATGGACGATAAATAATTTTCCTACTTATGGTAACTTAGTCGGTCTTGAACAAAGAGATACCAAAAGTTTAATGACAAGGATGATGTTAGTGCCTCTATTAAAGATGGAAAGATGTAATCAATTGATCAAAAGCTTTAGGAACAAGTCCATATTTGTGTACTTTCAAATGTGCCAGAGGTGGATCCATACAGAATGTATGAAGTTTTATTGTCATTCACTATCTATTGCATGCACTTACATATGTTTTTAAGTCAAAAAAAATTTTTTATGTATTTGCAATTTTCATTTGGAAGAATTAAAAGCGGATAAAAAAAAGGGAATATGGAAAAATGGATTCAAGACGAACACAACTGGACATTTATGTATTGGCTGCGTGATAAGGTGTGCAATCATATGAGAAATGTTAAAAATGGATAATTTATGTACTACTATCAATATGCTAATTACATTCAATTGATGTTAATAGATTGACACCGAGTGATGTCAACCAAATTATACTGTGAACGAAATTTTGAGGTGGATTGCACAAAGGCCTTAGTGGGTGGTAACTAAGCATGAAGGTTATGTCATTAAAGGGGTTCGTTTTAACACAATGGAAATGGACAATAAACGTGTAACAGTAAAGATAGTTGCTCAAGGTCTGCATTACGGAACTGCAAAAGACAACAATCATATTTTAGCAGATATGACTTACTATGGTAAAGTAAGAGAAATTTAGGATGTCAATTATAATAGTTTATGTGGTCACTGTTTTCCATATGTAATTGGGTCGATAGCAGTACTGGTGTTAAAATTGATGATTTAGGTTTTACATGTGTAAACTTCAACATGATTGGTCACAAATCAGATCCATTCATTATGGCCTCACAAGCGCAGCAAATATTTTATGTTAATGATCAACTTGATCCATGTTGGTCAGTAGTATTATCTGTACCACAACACGATGTATTTGTTAATGTTGAAGAAGATGAAGACACTACGATGGATCATAACCTGTTTGCCAATCAGTTTTCCTGTGTGGATGACATTGATTTTAATAGTGACGAAGACTCCGAAGAAGTTTATGTTCATGATGATCGCGAAGGGATATGGATATGATACATATATGTTTTTATTTATTGAGTGTAAAAATTGTTTCTTACAATGTTTATATTATTTGTATAGACCAAGCACTAATTACATTTTTTTTAGGCCTAAAAAAATTAAAAAAAAATTGTAAACCTAAAGTAAAAAAATTCAAAAATTACTATTCAGTCCAGGCGCCTGGGAAAGAACCTGGGATGCTCAGCATTTATTATTAAAATGGCTAAATCCACGACACATAATTTTTAGCAAAGAGCTAGGCATTGTAAGTACCATGTGAGTCGATGACGTAAAGTGTCACTAAAAATAAACCAGGCCCCCTGGGAAAGAACCTGGGATGCTTGGCATTTTTTAATTACATGGCAAACAATTTGCAACACATTGTTTTTAGCGACGAAATTGCATCACCAGTACAACGCCAATTGGAGATATACCTTAAATCGCTAAAGCGTTTAGGGACGCGTTGCATCGCCGATTGGAGATATACTTTAAATAGGCGATGCAATGTATAGCTAAAAGTGTTCAACAACACAATGCGTCGCCAATACCTTTATACATTGGCAATTATTTTTAGCGATGTCATGCATTGCTAATGCGCCAAATTTATGGCGGGATTAATTCCCACAAACCATAATTTAATTTCCTATTCTTCCCCCACTCCTCAAACCTTAAATAAACTATCATTTGCCAAACTTTTACCCTTCCTCTCAAACTCACCTCCATGCCAACACCAACAAATTAGTAGCACGTCCTCTTTTTTGCACTCATCATTTTCCTCTTCCACACCGCCAGACCCTTTGTTCATCCTCTTTCTCATAGCTATTGCCAAGACACACAACCGAGCATCATCCTCCTCCACACCACCATCGAGACAACCAAGCGAGGCTTTTGTTTCCTCCACGCCGCTGCCGAGACACACAGTCAAGCATTTATCATCCTCGATGCCGCCGCAGAGCCTTACTCTTCAATGTGAGTTATTTTCTAACTTTTATGAAGTTCCAATGGCTATTGTCAAATTCTATAATGCTAGCAATGTCAATATTTTAGAATGCAAAGATTTTCGATGCAAATATTGGATATATGTTTAGGAAATGATGTTCATGCTATAAACGTTGTTTTTGTGGTCGATAATGTGCCATATATGTATACAAAGTTTAAATTTTATAAGCACTCACATATGTTATTTTCATCTTCAAATTTTTTTATGTGTGGGTTTAAATATTTAAATAACTCCCATATGTGCGGTTTAGATTTTTAAATAACTCACATATGTGTCTGAAAAAATGTTCATGCTATATGGAATAATATAATTTAGGTTCATGCTAAAATCTTGTTTTTATACGAAATAATATAATTTATGTTCATGCTAGAACATTGTTTTTATACGAAATAATATAAATCCAACTCAAAAGTCTATATATATATATATATATTTTCGTTTATGTTCATGCATTATTTCACATATGTTATTTCCCAACTCTAATAAAATTAATTCACACAACTTTACTAACAAATATAAGTAATAGATGATGCATTACGACCATTCAAAAATATAAGCAATAGGCGATGCATTAGGACCATTCAAAAATATAAGCAATATACGACGCGTTAGGACCATTAAAAAATATGAGGAATAGGCGACGGATTGAAACCATGACCGTTTAAAAATGCATAAAAATTATTAAATTAGGGTCTTTTGAAATGTATTCAAAGTTTAATTTTTATTAATTAAAATTATCAGTCATGAAAGGTTATGTCTTTTTAATTGTGTTGAGAGCTGCAGTTAATGGATCCACATAGGGATATTGTTCTTTCTCCTGATGAGCCTTCATCCTCTGGTGATGGCGCCGACCCTAGTTTTCCAATCCCTAAGCGGAAAGGTCGAGGACCGACAATGTTGCAAGGATTTAGGAAGGAGGCTGCAAGCGATGGGAAGGCATTGCAGTTACAATACAATGAGCATGGAGCTCCGCTAAACAAGGCTGTTATGCGTATGAACAACTTGGAAGGCTCATTTACTCGTTCCACGATATCGATTTCCATTATAAGTTGGATCGGCCTGTCTCCTACGTTGAAAGAAAATATATTGTGTTCAATCTAAGTATTCCAAAATGAAATCTGTCTTCTTTATAACTTAAACCCAAAATCAATATTTTTTTATGTGATGTCATATTGAAAAAAATTTATAGGGACATTCAGCCAAGGATGACTCGAGCAAAAATCATACTCTTAGAGATTATGCTGGGAAGTGGAAGAGGTTTAAGCATTGTTTGTATGAGATGTACGTGATCCTATACTTGACAACACTTGAGGCCTTCAGGTACCCACCTACTCACAAGTATTCCTTTATCATGCAAGAACAGTGGGATACATTTATCAACCAAAGGCTTGTTGAAGATTTCAAGGTAAAAACATTATACCATTTTTGCATGTTTTCATTATACATGTGTCAACTATATATAACTAAGCATAAAGTATATGTGATGTAAAAAATTACAGAAATTAAGAGCGGATCGATCTGCAAAAAGACACGAGAACAAATATCTCCATCGACTTAGTAGTAAGGGATATTGAGGTAGGTATTGTGGCAGATTTAGGTAGTGCTCATCTTACGCCACACTCTCTTTCCAACCAAAATTGTCTCCAATTAAGCCAACGCACTTCAGACGGTATGGAGTTTTTGATCAGACTTCCCAGGGGGTCACCCTGAAGAATGCTATCACTGGAGCACGCTTAACCCCAGAGTTCTTCCAACCCTGAAGCCAAACACTCTGAAAAGGCATTGGTTGTTAAGAGAGTGCTCACTTTACATTTGAACCATTACCATTTGACACCATTCCACACCCGGGCCATTTGGGATTGGACACCAATCTCTGCCAGTAAGGTAGCCTGCCAGTGCCCCCCTACACCCGCCCATACTTACCTTGGCTCTGGATCCAATCTCTGCCAGTAAGGTAGCCTGCCAGTGCCCCTACACTCGCCCATACTTACCTTGGCTCCGGATCCTGGTTGTCATAATCCACCCCCCTTAGGGCCCAGCGTCCTCGCTGGAACATTTCCAACCGAGCATAGGCTCTGATACCATTTCTAACGTCACACTCTCTCTCCAACCAATATTGTCTCCAATTTAGCCACCGCACTTCAGACGGTATGGAGTTTTTGGTCAGACTTCTCAGGGGGTCACCCACAGGAATGCTTCCACTGGAGCACGCTTAACCCTAGAATTCTTCCAACCCTGAAGCCCAATGCTCTGAAAAAGCCTTGGTTGTTAAGAGAGTGCTTACTTTACATTTGAACCATTACCATTTGACACCCTTCCACACCCGGGCGATGTGGGATTGGACACCAATCTCTGCCAGTAAGGTAGCCTGTCAGTGCCCTCCTACACCTGCCCACACTTACCCTGGCTCTGGATCCAATCTCTGCCAGTAAGGTAGCCTGCCAGTGCCCCCTACACCCGCCCACACTTACCTTGGCTCCGAATCCTGGTCATCATAGCTCAGGTCGATGATGTCACAAATTTGGGAACTCAGCTTGTTCCCCCTACATCAGCAGTTCCACCTAGTGATCTTACACTTGTACAACATTTATAGTTGTTTAGATAAATTTTTTATTTTTTTGTTTTATTAAAATTTGGATTTGTTTGAAATTTTTTTTTTCTTTTAGTAAAGTTTCGATTTGTTGTTTTGCAATTGAAAGATGATTAATTGAATTTGTATTTTTTAATATAAGCATTCATATTTTTTATAAGCATACATATATATATATATCCATATTTTTATTATGGGTTGCTATTTTTTATAGCTGTATAATAGGGGTGTGCAAAAAAACCGACTAACTGATTAAAACAACCGATGCAATCCGAACCGACTTTTCTTTTTACAAAACATATGACAATTAGTTTAATATTATTGATATGTAGGCTTTATTATATTAGCTTAAATTTGAAGTTGAATTACTGGATTATTGTATTAGTGTAGTAATTTTGTTTTGTTTTAGTTTAATATGTTTATTTGTCCTGTTATTTTTTTTTTTAATTTATGTGTTAGGTTTTGAAAAAAAAATAAATAAATTTTTAAACAAAATTTTTGGTACAAAAAATAACTCAAATGTCAAATATTCAAAGTAAAAAAAGCTCAAAAATTAAATTTTAAAAAGTCTAAAAAAATTAAATAAAAGTTGAAGCCAAACCGATTAACTAAACCGATCCAATCCAATTACTAATTGGATTGGATTTAATGTATAAATCGGATTAGATCGGATTGAAAAAAGAATTGATCACTAATTGGATCAGATTGGTTATTTCCAAAATAAGTCGGATCCTAACCGATGACACCCTACTCTATAGGGCATATTTTCAATAATTTCATGTATTAACAGCCATTGTAAACTAAATATGATTACTTCTGACTTTATAATATCCGTTCTGTTTCATGCAATAATTGGGTCTAGGATAGCAAAGGAAATAATAACATGCTTTTAAATACAAAGAATTACGCTTCTTCTTTTTTTAAGATTGTTTTCTAATGAAGAGAAAGGTGGATACCTTCTTATTCTTAGTGATGGTGCTATTCATGAAGTTTGCAGGATGAGTTTCATTATTATGTGTACGTGTATTGAACATTTTTCCATGTTTTAATATTATCTCATCTTTCAATTTTTATTGGAGAAAATTACACCCTTGAGGACCTAAAGAAAGTAAATTCTTGGGATAGTAAACTAGAAACAAAGTCAACCGTTAAGAGGAAACCATATTATTTTAGCCTTCAAATAGTGCACAAAGGCAACAAACATGAAATGTTTTGTCAATGTTAATTATATCGTGATTTATTATTATTGCTATGATGAATATGTTTGATGTTTGTTGATTATTTTTTTTTATCTTTTTTATTTATTACAGAATCCACTACTACAAAAATAAGTTATCGACGAAGGCCTTATTTTTATATAGACGTCGGTTAACAAAGAAAACCGATGTTGATACACTAATACGACGGTTATTACCTTTGGCGGGTAATAAAGACGACGGGCCGCCGTATAAAGAAAAAATCAACGACAGTAATAAACAGAACCGTCGTCTATAATTTAATCAATGACGACCGTTTCTTTATAAACCGTAAACCGTCGTCTATAAATCCCTAAGACACGTGGCATCCACGTTGCTGCCATGTGTCTCTTTGTAGAGAAAAAGAACCGTCGTCGTTGATTAAATTAGGGAAAAAAAACCAAAAAATGACGGTTTTAAGCTAAAACAGTCGTTTTTATCCAAAAAAAATCAAAAACCGACGTTTTTACCCAAAAAAAAAAAAGACGACGGGCCTGGCTCTGGACTCGTCGTCTTTATCAAAACGGTGGCGTTTTGTAGCCGTGTTATTTGTGTAAAGACAACGGGCCTAGCTTTTGTCCATCATTTTTAACTCAGTGTTTTGTTCTTTACACGCCTCTTCCTCTCTTATTTTTCCTCACTTCTTTAGAAACCCTAAAGCACCCGCCGCTGTTTGCTCATCTTCTTCACTGTGGTCGCCGTTTGCTCATCTTTTCCACTGTGGCCGCCGTTCCTCATCTTCTCCATTGTAGTCGCTGTTCCTCATCTTCTCCATTGTGGTCGGATTACTTCTTCACTTCACATAATATTTGTGATTTTTAACCCAAAAACTTTAAGGTTAGTGCTCGGCAATCTATTTAAATTGTTTTTAACAAATTGTGAATGCATTATTCCGTGAAAATGTTTGAATCCGTGCATTGAAAAGTTTAAATATTGAATATAATGCATTATTTTTTTGAATATTGAATGTATTTGTTAAGTTGGTTGTAAATCTGTAGATTGTGTATATAATCAAAAATTGTATAAATTATCCGGTGATATATATGAAACCCGATGATATGTATTAAACTTGATGATATGTATGAACTACCCATGCATATATTGTGTGAAAAATTATATATGAGAGTTTTGGTTTAATTAGTAATTTTGTATAGGAGTTTTGTAATTAGAATATATTTAATATTTAATATAATTTTGTATAAATTTATTTGAAAGCCGCTGAAAAAAAAAAACATAGACGACGGTTCCAATCTTAAACCGTCGTCTATATATTTACCCCATGGCATCCACGTGGCTTCAGCGTAGTTTTAGACATCGATTTTTAACCGTCGCCTATGTTTTATGAGTATCGACGGCGCCTCATTAGACGACGGTTTGCTGTCCATCGTATATACACTTAAGACATCAGTTTTTCACCAATGTCTATGACCCTATTTTCAAGTAGTGATCAAAAAGGATAATGAAATTCCTTCGTCTCTTCCTATAATTTTCACTATTGAAGAATGTTTTTGTTTTTAGTGTACTAGTGATCAATAATATTGTTTTTGCTTCTGGTGTATGTTAGATTATAGCATTAGATAGTTGAGATAAGCATACATATATATATATATATATATATATATATATCATATTGTTGTATTTGATTAGGATGCTATCTTGTAGAGTCCTAGATATAAAGAATACATATATTTTTTGTTAGATTACTTATTTGGTGTAATATTTACGTTATTCTTAAATATCAAATACATATTATATTTTGCTTAAAGTCTTTCATGATATCAGAGCTTTTGACTAATGTCATGGCAATCACTTTCTCTAATTCCTTAATTATTTCACCACTAAGTCAGGCGACAATATCTATTTACAATTTTCCTATTCGATTGGAGCAGAACAATTTTACAATATGGAGGGCATAGATACTTCCTGCAATTATTGGCTGCAACATGGAAGGATTCCTGACTGGAACAATCAGAGCTCCACCTGAGTTCATCAATGAGAAAGATGCAACGGACTCAACAAAACGAGAACAATTCTCAACCCATAATTTCTTCATTGAAGCTCGCTTGATCAGGCACTACTGGGCTGGGTTCGATCTTCAATATTCCCCGAGGTTCAAACTCTTGTGACTCATTCTGATACTTTTCAGAATTTATGAACCTCTATTGATAGATTTTTGGAAGCCAATCTCGTGCTCAATTGATACAAATGAAGCTGCAGTCAGTCTACAAAGAAAGAAGGACTTACAATAACTACTTTTTATACAAAAATCAAAGAAATAGATGATGGACTCACTATGGCTAGACACCCGAACATTAAGAAGAGTTGGGATGTCCTTTGGTGGTCTTTGATCTTCTTTCAAATTATTATTATTTTTTCTTTTCCTTTTTTTTACAAACTTGGGAAACGTAATCCCTCTTTATTTAATTATTTATTACATTTTTTATTTCATTTTTATTAATTTTTTCTTTATTTTTAATTTCATTCCTTATTTATTTATTATCTCTTTTTTCTTTTTCTTCTTTTTCTTTATTATTGGAGTTTTTTTTTCCCTTTATCTTCGGTAAAATCTTTTCCATTTTCCATTTTATTTTTTGTTTATCTTTGTTTCCACTACGCCAAAAACTCTAATAGGCGACGCAAAAATAGCGTCGCAAATTGTAAACGGCGACGTAATATCTTGTGTAGCGTAAAGTGAAAAATATTCGCGACGGATAATGTGCGTCGCAAATATTAAACAATTGGCGACGCTGACGTCGCCAATATAGAGACAATTTGCGGGAATTATCCCCACAATTGACGACGCTAACGTCTCCAATTATTAGTTTTTGCAACGAAATTTTGTCACGAAATTTACCTAAATTGGCGACGCGTGCGTCTCCAATTGTCCATTTATCACAAAAATTATTCGTCACTGATATCATTATTTGGCGACGACATTTGTCGCTAATTATTTAGGCCATTTTTTTAATACTGTAGCAAATCCCTATACAAGACATCACTAGATAATTCAAATTAAATGATTTTTTAAATCTAATTTGAATATTTTATAAATTTAATTTAAATGTATAAATATTATTAATTAAAAGTAAACAAATTTAAATTTCATTATCTTTTATAAAATAATGAATGATTTATTGCAAATGATTAATTTAGTAATAATAAGAATCAATTACTATATCAATTTTTGTCGCCTAAAAGTATATATATAAACTGAAATACCATATCTTACATTGATGTTATAAATGGGAGCAAAGCAGCTATCCATTTTGCTCTAAAACTATCTATATACTGCTGGGTCCAAACAACATCCTGAAATTACACATATAGACCAAACAAGTAGTTCAAATAAGTATCAACTAATAATTATCTATTCTTATTTTGTGTATACAAAAGTGATAAAAAAATGTTAATCACTATAAATAACTAAGTAGTTTTTTCACCATATACATTTAAAGTGCATTTAGATATATGAATAAATATTTATGATTAACAATATGAACTATATGTACCTTTGTTATAGGCGTGTAAGAAGAAATACACTCGAGTCTCGGCGGCGGCGTGTACGGAGAAATACCCGAGGTCCAACGGCGGAGTGTAGGAAAAAATACTCGAGGGGCTCGGCAGCGACGCCAAGAAAGTGAAATCACTATGGGTCCTTTAGCTTGTTGAAGAAATATATATATGAGTGAAAAAATTTTGGTTGCCTTTATTGTTGATGAATTTGAGAGGAAGACAAATGGAAAATACCCGATTGCTGACGTTGACGAGTTGAGAGGATGAAAAATGAAAAAAATTTGAAAATACTGGTGTATTTTCGGGTTTGAGGGGGGTGTGTAAGGTAGTGGAGGGAAAAGTGAAAAAAATAAATTTGCATTGGTGGGAATTAATCCCGCCATTAATTTTGGGATACGGCGACACATAGTATCGCTAAAGGTTTTTTAGCGACGCAGTGCGTCGCCAATTAAAGAATATTTTGGC
>QANX01005136.1:7426-33831 GCA_003254975.1 Ochetophila trinervis | reverse complement strand
TATATATATATATATATATTTTTAGATACATGGAACTTATAATGAGTTCAGAAACATACAGCAGTAAAAAAGAAAAAGAAAAAAAAAGGTTTTTGCATCAATTGAAGATGACGTACAGTCCAAGAAGTGCAAATAAATGAGCATTAATTTTTTTTTATTTGGTCGAAATAAATGAGCATTAATAGTAAAATGAATTAGGTCAGCTTGTTAGAAATATAATATATTTTCAGCACAAATTTTTAATCCGCACAGGGAACTATAACTATCACAATTAACAAAATCCAACTGTCCTTCACACGTTGCAAGCATCCATACCCTCACCATGATAGTGAAGCAGGTCTCCTGCTACAATTACATGATCAAAAATTAATACTCTCTCTCTTCAACTTGAAATTTCTCATGAACCGATACACGTGTCGTCCATCCGACGTGACAAATGTCAAATCTCCCTGACCTTCTCGACACTTAGCGCATGCTTCTCGTCCTGTGTATGAGTCCTATTGTTTGTTGGTAAAATTTTCTCTTCGTCCTATATTATGTGTGTGTGTGTGTCTATATAATATATAGGAGGTGGTGACATATCATAATAATTGAGAGAAAAGAGAAAATTTTGAAAAAGCGAAAAGTGTTTTTTGTTTTGTTTTTGTTTTTGTTTGTATGCGTGTTTTGATGAAATGGTTTGTTTTTGCTTTCTAGTGGACCAAACAAGGAAGGTCCGGCGTAGCAAGCCGGCGGCAGGGACGTGCTCGAGGTGTGGTGGTGGGGCAAGCGTCGCCGACATGAAAACCGCCACGAGGTTTTGTTATGTTCCTTTTTACTCCAAATCTTCTAAAGCTATTATCTGTACTTTCTGTGGAGCCGTTCTCAAGTCTTATGGATAATTTTCTTTTTTTTCTTCTGTTTTTTCCAATATTAGATCCATCTAACTAAATTGGGATTTTTTTTTTCTTTTTTTGGTTTAATTACATTTCTGCATAGTATATGCAAGTATTGTAATTCAATCCTTAAAAGTTGAAAATATATACGAGCTTTTATATTCTCAAATTTTGCTCTGTTTTTCTTCCCCCTGTATCTCTGATTGAGATTTACAAGGTATGATGATAAATATAGTCTTTCTAGTTGAATTTTCAAAGCAATGAAAGTTGAAACTCCTCCGGCCAACAAACAGTTGCTGTTGATTTTCTAGGAAAATTGAATTAATATATGAAAAGGCTAGGGAATTTAATTAAGGCTAAGTTTCTGATGATAAATTGGTCCAAAATGAAATTTCTGATTTAAAAATCTAAATCAAAGTTCAAAACAATTTTTCTAATACATGAGGTTTATACTATTTAAATTTTTAAATTTTTAAATGAACAGACTAATCAAGTGTACCCTCCAAGACAATTATCTATACGATCCAATTTGTAATTGTGTGGAAGCAAAAATTAAAATTACTAACGCATTTTAACAATTACGCATATATACATGTGTGTGTGTGTGTGAAAATATATATATATATATATAAGTGTATCTGTTTTAATATATATTGAGATAAAAAGTAAAATTTTATATATATATAAATTAGAATACAGCAGTGAAAAGTGGCAAATTTTGCCACAAACATTATTAATGTTGCCGACTGAGACAATCCTATCCAAAATGACTATGGATGAGACAAAAAATTTTGAGACAACTAAGTCCACAGCAGCAAAGCTTAGACAAAAATGTTTGGGACAATCAAGGCGGAAACAAGAATGAAAAGCAAGGCAGAAACAACTATGTTCGAGACAAAATATCCGAGCAAAGTCAACTTTCATGTATGCCGAGTCAAGCAACGAGCCAAGCAAAATGCTCATGGAATTCCGAGACAAGTCCTATGAGTATGCAAGCAAATATACGAAAGTCTGAGACAAGCATGTGGACTTCCAATGATAACCAATTATGAGGAATTGCTAAGACATTCACTCAGCTATATTCAACTGAACACATTCGAAGTGAGATGCTCGTGTCATAGCGAGCACTTGACTAAAATTTTATGCTCAAACGTATCTATTTCTGAGCATACTATGTTTGTTCAAAGGGTTTGATTAAAGAATTTGCAAATGACAAAATTGTGGCTTAGCTTACAAAATCATATACTTAGACTTTTTTCTATTTGGTCAGGCAAATGTGTGCAGCAATGGAGAGGCGCAAAAAAAAATATTTTCATAATAAAGCTTGGTTAAGATAAAAAAAAAAACTGCATCCACATTTAAGCATCTTAAGTTGACTTCAAAACCTTAAGAAGACTCGTCTAATGGACTCGTCCTTAGCTTTTATCTATTAGTTTATATTATTTTGCTTTTATTCACTGTGTAAAGCAGTTCCATATCTAAATATGATGAAATGAAATGAAACAGATGCTGAAGTTGATCTCTTTGAAGTCCATATTTACTATCTTCATTCTCTCTTCATCTTTTTCTTATTTTAAGTTATAACCAAAAATTAGTTAAACATCCTAAGAAAAACAAAGCTATATCAAAAAGTTACTAACATTTATCTATGAGAATATCTCACTCAAATACCAAACACATAGTAGATTTGGTATTAGAGCTTTGCCTCATCTTTTGAAAGATTTGTGTGAGGTATTTTCTATTGTTTTCTTAAGCCCAATAGAAAAATGTCATGATGAGGGAATCTACCCTCAGAATAGATGGAGCTAACAAGAAATCAATTTTATGTCAAGAAAATGAAGGCAAAAGGCCACAAAGTAAGAAAGTTTTGCCAATAATGCTTTTATTTTTGGGACAATTATTGATGATATTTTTAGGGAGACCTTCATGAAAAAAAAAATGACAAGTTTGGAAAGAAAAATAAATGATGGAGTGTCCAGCGAAATTTCCAAGGAGGAGTGTTGAAATGTTGCAATTTTGCCACATACGTTATGAATGTTACCAATGAGAATGCCAATCCATGCTGAGACAACTTTATTCGAGACAACTATGGCTGAAACAAAAATGTCAGAGAAAACTATGGTTGAGACAAAAATATCTGAGATGGCTATGTCTACACCAACAATGCTGAGACAAAAATGTCTAAGACAATGAAGGCTTACACAACAATGTCTTAGACAAGTAAGGTTGAGACAACTATGTCAAAGATAAAACATCAAATACAACCATGTCAGAGACAAAATATCTGAGAAAATTCACTTCAATATATGCCAAGTCAACCTACTCAAGCAAAGCAAAAAGCTCATGGAATTCTGAGACAAAGCACGGAATACCAAGACAATCTCCACTGCATATGCGAGCCAATACACAAAAGTCTGAAACAAGCACGTGGACTTCCAATGATAACCAACTTTGAAAAGTTGCTAAGATACTCACTCAGCTATATTGAGCTGAGCACATTTGAGGTGAGATGTTCTTTCCATGATGAGCACTTGATTGAAGTTTTATGCTCGGATTTATCCATGTCTACGCATACTATTTTTGTTCAAAGGGTTTGACCAAAAAATCCGTAAATGGAAAATTGTAGCTCGTAAAATCATATACCAACTTTTTCTCTTTTTGGTCAGGCATATGAAGAATATTTTCAAAATAAGGCTTGGTCCAGCTAAAAAATATTTTTTTCATTTTAAGCAATTTGAGTTGACTTCAAAACCCTAGGAATACTCAACCAATGGACCAGTTTGTAGCTTTTACCCACCAATTTATATGTATTTTGCTTATATCCATTGTGTAAAGCAGTATCATATACGTCTCTATAATTATGATGAAATAAAATAGATGATAAAGTGGCTTTTTTTGAACCATATTCTCTCTCTTCCTCCTCTCTTTATCTTCTTCCTCAAACTATAACTAAAAACTAGATAAACAACTCTAAAAAAAGCAAAATAATACTAGAGAGTTAATAACTTTTCTTTAGGAGAATATCTCAGTCAAACACTAAAAACTCAATATATTGGAACCTACTTGGCACTTGCTATATATCTCCACCACATATAATCAATTTTGGTGGAATAGATATATGATGCCTGTCAAATATGCATATGGACCCCAAAAAATAAATCCCATCAATGCATGTGAGACGAGCGTCAAGTGTATAGAATGTCTAGCTATCTGAAATGCATGTTAACCCTATAGGATAAATCTCATCAATGCATGCGACATACATATTTTATATGCTCGTTCCAGTATTTTTCCACACCACATACATGAAAAGAATAGAAGATGAAAAGGCATGCATTAACAAATGATATGGCCAAGTTGTAGCTTCCAATGAATGACCTTTTTCCATTATATGGAAAAAATTGACCGAAACCTTTTTTTTTTTCTACACGAAAAACCAAAAACAGGATCCAAAATGAGAAATCTAGAACCAAATTGAGTTGTTTATATATGTTCTTCTATTCATATTTTCTTTTTCTTTTTTTAGAAAAAAAAAAAAAAACCCTACCCATAAATTTCAATTACACCCCTCCATATTTAGTATAATTCCAAGTTAGTCTCTGTGATTTTTTACAATTCAAAAATATGCCTTATACTATTATGACTTAACACTACTATCATTGTCAGAGGGTAAAAAATATATAATACCATTGTTTTTGTTAAAATAATAATAAATTTGAAAAATTGAAAAAAATTGAATCTGATTTGACATTTGACCGTTATTCTCTAACTATCAAAAAAAATCTATATAACTGCACAATGCAGAGTTGGAAAGACACCTCCTGAAATGCAAAATTACTCATTGTCCAAAAAAAAAAAATTTCCCTACCAGCATAAACATAACCACAGACCAATTGCCATTTTTTTTTTTAACATCAAGTTTGCAAAAACACATTTTCAACTACCAATTTTTCTCCTAACAATAGAATCACATACCAACAAATTTAGAAAATGCAATCATCAAATGGTAGCACCAATATAAATGGTAGCATTATCAAGTTAAGAATAAAGGTGTAATTGTGGAAAGAAAGCTGGTATAAGGATTTCAGAGTCAATAAAAAACCAATCCAAACTTTCTTTTTCTATTTACAAGGGAAATGCAACTACTACAGCTTTTGGAATCCTAAGTATGAGGAGTTTAACACAGATGATAATGCAAGTAGTGAAAAATGCAACTACCAACCAATAAGGCAAGTGAAATGCAGAGTAAAAAGAAGATTAAATCATTAGAAACCAGGGTGTAAAATATGAAGGCAGTGCAATGTTTAATGAAGGTCACTCTGTTTTTGTTTTGTATGTTAATTATTGTATTTGCATTTGCAATGAAAATGATGTAATAGAGCATTTCAAAGATAATAAAAACATGGTCTAATATTTCAGTAAACTTCATCAAGTGAATATTGCAATTACAATCAATTTTTGTCTATAAATTGAGGGGATGCAACCCCATTAGTCACTATAAAGACTATAACTATGGTTTACCAACTATTTCTCTATTGTGCTTAGGGTCATAGCTACAACCAATGTATACTCATCCTAAAGCTATACGACTCAAAAAAATGGCTCTCTACATAGCCCATCTATTGCCATTAACAACCTTTCCATTTACAGTTTTTAAATAGTTATAATAACATAAAATAGTTCCAAAATATACCTTTGCACAACATAAACAGACAAGCATTCAATAATCATCCACTCACTTGATGACAAAAAAAAGCAAGCAAGCATTCTACAGTCACTAGGGTTGCTGTTGTGCAGCCTCTATAATTGTTGGAAAAAAAAAACTGTGATAATTATATGCAGACTTATGACATAAAAAAAAAAAGATTGGAAACCTTATGAAACATTACTTGTGACTTGGTTCCTCATTTTCTTGCTGCAAAAATAGATTAAATAATATGAAAATAAGTTAAATTTTAATAAGGGTTAGTATTCATAAAGTTGTGTAAATAATAAAGAATTAAGTGATCAAAATACTTCATTGGTCTTTGATCTCTTTATATTTTTGGACAACTTCACCTATAATGACCAAGACTCTTGCATATGCCACATTTTAAAATAAAAGATCAAGGATTCTTTGCTGACTCATCTGGCTCTCTCCTTCTAGAATCCATAATTGAAATATTCAAATCAAAACTTAAAAAACTGAAAGAAAATAACCACCCAAGTAGAAAACACTTAGGGTTTCAAATATCTAAATTCGAGAACACCTCTTAAAAAATCTATATTGGAAAAAAAATACATAAACAAAAAAAGAAACAAAAAGGAATAAAATTCTTTTGAAAACTAGTTAACCTGGTTTATAGAAATCGAGAGTTTCAACGTCAACCCGAAAACAAAACTCATTCAAACATCTAAATGGAAAAAAAAAAAGTGCATAAACAACAAAAAGAAGAGAGGAAATTTTTTTTCAAATTTACAGAACAAAAACTTTTGAAACTAATTAACATCTATTATACAAATCCAGAGGAACCAAAACTTCATCATTTGAGAACTTTAAACCAGAGAAAATAAATGAGAAACAAAAACGAGAAAAGAAAAACTTACGATGCTTTTGTTTTTCCTTTTTGCGAGAGAAAAGCAACTGTCTCTTCTTCTTTTTTATTTTCTTTTCTTTTTGTATTATGAGTTAAAACTTAAAAGAGTGTATTATGGGAAGATTTAGGGGTACAAATTTGGTGAAAATGGAGAGAACTTTGGCGCGAAATGTCTTTTGTCTCATGTATGTTAGAGTTTGTTTTTAAACTAAGGTAGAAAAAAGAAAAGTTCGTTGAAAAAGCTTCGCTATGTGTATCGAATAAGATGTCGTTTTAGTCCATCAACTGTCATAAATGGTTAAATGACTAATTTACTTTTATGTCATTAATTTTAACTGATTTTAATTAACAGTAAAAATAATTTATGAAATATACTAAATTACGAAGACTGACTTGAAATTATTCTAAACATGAATATAAATGAAATTTATCCAAACCTATTTAAGATTCTTTTGTGTTATTTTTTTTAATATATATATATATATATATATTTTTTTTTTTTCTGTAGGACGGAGTCAGATCCATGGATTCTACAATACGAGGAACAAATGCCACAAGCCCAACAATGGTACAAAAGCCATTTATATGTAAATCAACGAAAATCTGAAATTCAGTACAAGTTAATAAATCTAAAAATTGATTCACCTTTGAGCATTTGTGAAAGTGATAAAGATTTGAATATTTTTAATTGTATAAAAGTTTCAATCGTTAGTGTATTTGTTTGGTGAAACCAATAGGGGAAACCAACCATTGTTGACGAAGGGAGTCAAAACACAATTTAGATGAAGTTACAGATTTCTTTGATGAAGTCCAATTAAAATGGTTCTCAGTTTGGTGGCATAAAAGAGAGGAAAAAAAGTATTGCACTCGAATCAGATGCGTTTGGGATCTAACGGGAAAAAAATAATCCATATGACAGTGCCGTGAGAGGGGGTTGGATGAACCCGTCTCAGTGGATACACCTACTACAAAATTATTTTCCAATTTTATCTTTATGCTAAAATATTATGGAAAAAAACAAAAATATTAAATGATAATAATTTAAAATGGTATATAGTGTGTAGATTAATTCATAACTAATTGTCACAGATAGTATTATTTTTTTTTACTCTAGAAGTGATGACGTGTCGCGAGAGGAGTTGGACTTGGATGGAAAGGAAGATGATGGCGTCACCCTCGTGGTCCTTAATGACAGCGAGTCATCCAGGCATACGATGTGACACATGTTTTGTCTCTTCCCGTTAACACAAAATCTGCTGTCTTCTCCACTTGTTAATTACCCACAAATTAATTTTATTCATTTGCTAATTTGCTCTTGTAAAACGAAGAACTAAGAAAATAATTCCCTTAACTAAATTTATGCACCGCTTTGAGAATCTTTATCTAATTTTATGCATTCTTATCGCGTATAATCTTTGACTAAGGGACTATATTTTTTTTTTAGAGAACTTACTTATAAAATCAGTATTCGAATGCTCACACTTCACGTAATTTTTTTTAAAATAAAGAATTAAATGGTTATATCTTATCAAATACCTTAATTTATATAATTCTCATTTTATTTCCTTTTTAAGTAATCTTAATCAATATAATTAATTGGTTTATAAAATCAATATAATTAATTGATTCTGGATCGAAATAAATAAAAGTAAAAACAAAGAAGATATTTTTTTCTGCAGTCATCTGTTTGTTTCAATTCCATATTTACGTATGTTTTCTTTTTATTTTACTTTTAAATATATATTAACACATGCTTAATTTTAATTTTACTATATTTAACTTTTTTATTGATAAATGGTTTTTCACAACTACTAGATTGATAATGCACTGTTAAGATTAAAAAATATATATACATACAACTATTAAATAAAAATTGAAAAAAAAATTCAATTTTGTGACCATCAGCATCCTTTACTAGGGAACCGTATGGGTTCACATGGTAACCTGATATCTTGAGAATTTTTTATTTGGAACACAATATAAATGGAACTTTTTAACCAAAAAAAAAACAATATAAATGGAACTTATATTAACTAATCCATTTAGAGCATTTGTTTTTTTAATGGTAATATGGATAATTAATTTTTGCCACATTAAAAGAAATATACAGCTATTATAAAAACACTAAAAGTGACCATTTACTTTTATAAAATATGTTAGACAGTGTACTACAGTAAAAAAAATAAAAAATATATATTTATCAAAATATATTTAAAAATAATAATAAATAAATACATCAATATTGAACAAAACAAAACAATTGAAGACTGACTTTTAAATTATGCATGCCACATAAATAGTAATCCTTTTCAATTTCTATGTTAAAACTAATTTTTTAATTTATTAAATTATTAATTTTGTAAAACTAGAAATTTAATATGGAAAGAAAAATAATAAAAATAATCAATTAACTTGCTATAAAAATATATAGGTCCCATTATTAATCTACACGTCACAATATCTCATAAAATAATAATAAAAAGTTTCAATGAAACAGACATACGGTGTATCGCACTCATATCCTCTTGTTGGACCCACTCACATGTGAGTGAAGCGTATTGCACGTTCGTCTCCCAAAATATTTTTGCATGATATGCTAGAGATTGTTTATAAAAGATCACTTTTGTTTAATAGACTCTCGTTAAAGATTTATTTTCCAAACTAGGGTTTTAGTTATGAAAAATCAAAATTAAATATTGCGATCAATTTACATTTGCCAAATTAGTATTATGACGTTATCAAAAAATAAAAAAGTATTATGACCAAATAATAAAACTTAAGATAATAAACAAATTATGATAGAAAAAATATATCTCCTGACTATATACACTCTAATGATGATTTTATCAAATTAACCAACTTACACATTGTAGGAAAAAAAGGAAAGCACAATAAAATTGTTTTCAAAAAAAGTAAACAAAGTAAAGGTGCATTCATAGATTAGAGTTTTTATTTGGTATCTTTTCTCCAATATTCTTCTAGTGAAAGACAATCTAGCTTCTTATCATATTGTGTCTTCTTGTGTTTGTCCGATTTACTTTGTTTCACTTGTTTCTTGGCTGTCAATGGTTTCAATCAGTGTGGTTTTGGTCACTTTTTCAATTTCATATTTCTCCTTCGAGCATTGGTGGTATACGGATATGACTTTTTGATAGATTTGCTAAATAGAGTCTTGTTCTTGATTCAGAATTTTTATGTGCTCTCTTGGCTCATATATGTTGGAATATCTAGAAAGCAAAAAATTTATGTGTGTTCCAAGGCATTCAACTGAATCCACCTAATGTGCTTATAGCTGCTTCACAATGCAATGTGGATTTTATTAATTATGGTTATTTGAGTTCTAGATTATCTTCCTTTTCATCTTCGAATCCAATTAATAGCTTCTATTCTCGACGTCATTGGCAGAGACCTTCATTGGCTGCTATTAAAATCAATTGTGATACTGATTATCGTCCTCATAATTTGAAATATAGCATTGCCGCATTGGTGTTATTCTTCATGACCATAATTCAAAAATTCTGATCGTTTATCACATGGTATTATTTGCGTCGAATTCTTTTATGATTGAATCTCTTGCTCTGTTGCATGACTGTTTATTAGCACAACGTCTTCACTTTTTTACTGTGCTATTTGAGACTGATTGTCAACAATTGGTTAAAGATATTCACATTGGTCTTGGCTCAAGTGATTGGACTGCTAGTTATGTTTTTCATAATTTTTTTATTTTTAAAGTCTTTTTATTCGAGTTTTTTTATTTCTTTTCTTCCTTGATTTGTAAATAGTTTAGCTTATTGGATAGCAAAAAATGCTTTGAATATGTCTATTTCTATTGATGGCCTTATTCCTACCCTTCAATATTTTTCTCTCTTCTGGATGAGAATGTAACATTTTCTTATTCTTAATAAAATTCAACTTTATTTGACAAAAAATAAACAGAGTAAATATATAGTTTGTATACAGCTAATTTCTTCAAATTCATAGATTGAAATATTTGATTAGACTAAAACAATAAATAAATAAATAACTATAAATTTACAAGGCAAAGTGAAAACATACTATAGTTTGGAAGAATTAATATTAACCCAAATATTTAGAAAAATATGACTTCAAGAAACATAATTTAGAAAACATGTAAAAAAAATAATTTCATGACAACCTTCGAAGTCATAAAATAACAAATGATTATATAGTCAATATTCTCAGCGTGGCGAAAAGGAAAAGGGGGTCATTTCATTGGTTTTGTCAAAACCCGAGAAATTTCCTGAGATATTTTTTTGGTAAAATTTCTTGAGTTGACTAAAAAGTAAAGACAGAGTTTGAGAAAACATATGAAGCGGTTAGTTTATATTTGCGAAAACAAAAAAGAAAAAAATAAATAAATCAAAGGGTTAGGGAGGGGACAAATATAAACTCGGCGTTGTTCACGGAGGCAACGTGAATGGCGGTGGATGTTTTCGTTTTTCTAAATCGTTAGTCCAACACTTTACCCCTATTGGAAAATATTCAAGACGTGTCTATTCTTTATTCGATTTTTCTGCTGAGTATTTATTATTGTAATAATAATATTTTTATTATGATGGGTATTATTATTCTTTTCTGGTAATCTTTTGCATGCACCATGCGTTTGGACCTCACCAAATCATTGGGGCCTTTTTATTTATTTATTAAAATAAATCATTGGGGCCTTTCCATGTGGGTGTTATTTTTTTTTTCTTTTATATGGTGATAGAGTAATTTTAGAGTGCTTTAATTTTATTAATTAAGTTTGTAATATCCAATAATACAGTATGATTTTATTTTTTTATGATTTTAAAATATTATTAATTTATTAATTATTTTTTACAGCCTTGCTCAATGAATAGTTATAGGATTTTTTTTTTATAAATATTTTTTTACAAAATGTATAAATATTCAACTGAAAAATAGTAATGCCACAGTTATTAAAATATTAACTAATTTTTTTATCAAATAATGTAGACAGCAATGTGATAATATATAATTAGTTTATTAATTTAATTATTCATTTAAAAATTCATTATCTATTTAAATTAATTAATATATCAATTAATAGTATATTTATGCATATTGTTTGATTAATACTTTGATTATGTTAAATATTTAAAACAAAAAGGGTATTATGGTGTGGGCTGACTTCACGAAGTCTCGGTCATGAGTCTTTGAGTGGGGTGACTTTTTGAGAAATTCAAGTAATACAAACTACAAAGTGAAATTGAAGTAGAATACTTTTTTATTTTTTAGCTTAAAAAAAAAAAAAAAAAAAAAAAAAAGGAAGTGAGAGAGACGTTGGTGATGGTGGCCATGTGCTGTCGAATGCGGCGGATTCTAGGAATAAGTTAACGGATATGGAGTCGTTCCCGTTTATTATAACGGTCCAATCCAGATCCACTTTCTGCCTCTTATTTTCCTCATTGCGTAGCTAACCTTATTATCTACCTAACGGTCGTTTAGTCAAAATAAAATGAAATTAAAGTCGATATTTTCGAATATAAACTTAATAATTTTTCTAAATTTTATTTTAATTAAATTTGCAAGGCTTAATGCTATTTAAAAAAGAAGAAGGTATATAGAGAGTCTGATACGGGTTTAGAAAGAAGGAACGGAATATAGTTTTGAGCAATTTGGTGGTGGAGAGTGTTAATAAAATAAATAAATAAATATTTATCAAAAATAAATAAATAAATAAATAAATAATTTTGATGGTGAAGCCCATTGACATGGGATACAGTTGTGTAAAACATAATTGTGTCTGTTTGAAAATCCACAACTCCAACTTGGACCATGGCATATTTGTTTTGTGTTTTTTTTGGTAAAAGGCATATTTGTTATGTCATTTGGTCTATTTTTATGATATTCATTCAAGAAAAAATGTTTCATATTCTCATGATAAATCTATAGAAATTTATAGCGATAGTGAAAATACTTTTATCTGTGGGCCCCATGCTAAATTATTTGGTTTGTGGAATAAGAGACTAAATGCGCATTTAATTGATTGTTAATATTTTGTTTATAAATAGAATCATGCATGTTAGGTTGATCTCATAATTTTTTTTTTTTCAGTTTTCGAATTGTTTGAAAAATTGACATAAAAAATAATACACTCATCTTGACATTGTTTATTTTTTTTCAAATAGAATTTTGTCAATATATAAATCCATATTTGATCTATAATTAAATTTATAATTTTAATATAATTCAAAAGTTAATAAAAAAATATTCTAAAACTATCAAGATTGAATTTATAATTTTAATGTAATTCAAAAGTTAATAAAAAAATGATTCTAAATTATCAAGACAATTTGACTTAATTCTAAGCTTATATATATATATATTTGTTAAAGTTTATATATATATATAAATATTTTTTTTTTTAAAAAAGAACACACCCGTAACAGGGTCATACACTCAGGAGTTTTTTAATGAGTGTGTCAAACTCATGCGTCTTTTCAACTCAGTAAGAGTCCACGTTGGGGGCCAATGTCACTTAAATCTCTCTATTTCTCGTGCGGTAGCAGCGAAGATGAGCACTTGAATCCAAATGGGACTAACAAAATTCGAACTCAACTCTCATACTCGAAGATGTGAAAGTTCGGTCGGCTCCTACCACTGAACTACACCTTCAAATGCATATATATATATATATGTATGTATACATACTTGTATAGGATAAAGAAGTCACATATATATATATATATATACTATATATGAAATCTAATTCATGCACTATGCTTTATAGAAAATTAGAATGCAATTACTTATGCGTAGGACAAATATGTTGGTTAAGTGTCACAATAGAAAACTAGATATTAATTTCAGTTTCAATTTATAAGTGGATTGGAAGCAAACTCATGCCGTTGATCACGTCACCACAATCAAAAACTATGTTTGGAATGGTTTATCAGACAATTAATTTCGGAAACAGATAATTATTTTGAAAAAATCCAAAATGTTTTGTTATGCGTACCAACTAATCATTGATTTTTTATAGGATGAAATGACCAATTTTTTCAAATAATTTGAGGTTGAATTAAGACCATTCCCTAATGTACAATTTGTCCTTTTTCATAGCAGGTTGCCAAAACTCACTTTTTTTTTGGTTAATAGTTGCCAAAACTCACTTGGAAAAAGGAACCAAAAAAAAAACTATTTGTGCATGTATAAACATATCATTATTTTATTAAATTCATTTATTCATTAAATTTTGAATCAATACAATAAAAATACATCATTTTCAAATATCAGTTTAGTAAATATTTTATTTACCAAAAAAAAAAAAGTTAAGTAATTATTTTATTTTTGAAAAACTTTTTGGGTTGCGGAAATGTTATTTTAGTGTTTATCTAAAGCTATAGACCATGCCTACCTAAGACTAAGAGAGTGCTAAAGAGGAACTTCCTCACCTAACCGTTACTAAACCCCAGCAACCCCGTCAATCAACGACGTTAATACGGCCCCTCCCGCCTCTCAAAGCCGCGTAAAAGCGGGTCCCAGTGATGGTTGGTCCCAGCAATGCAATTGTTCCGTATCAGAGCTTTAAATATGGTTTAGAAAAATAAAAATTAATATTATAAAATAAAATTTCATACAAATCTCTGACATGTATATGTATGACCCTTGAAATAAATAATAGAAACAAAAATATTACACAACGGCTAAGTTGCAGAACTTTCATGGCGTTTTCTGTTACCATATTACAATCTTTCTAAAGATTCTAAGTATCAATATCAAGACTATAATATCTTTTAGGAAAAGGAAAACAGCTGGTTTTATTTTTCTTTTTTAATTTTTATGGCAGTGGTATGAGCTTTGAAGTTTCTTACATTTTTCTTCTTCTTGTGGGGTCCTCTATTCTCTCTACCCTGTAAATGACAGCCTAATCAACAGCCTGGAAAGGGAGGATGGGGTTTGAAGCCGCACTAAATACCTCACCTTGACGGGTTTTCATGGTGGGTTCAGGAAAATCTCGACTGGGTTTGCCTCTTCGCTTCAAACCCAATCCATTCGTATTTTAGCAGATTATGTCCATTCTTGTTTCTCTATTGAGGTAAGGCTTCTGAGAAAACTATACTCTTTTTTTTTTTTTTTTTTTTTCTCTTTTTGTCTTGTTTATGTTGGACTACCTGAACCAAACTAGACTTTTGGTCCAAGTTTATGCCTTTTTATTGTATACAAATTTTAAGATTTTTGTACTTGGGGATTCTTCCTTGTAATCCGGGGGTATCCTCGTCCGGGCATTGTCTTATAGATCTGAGATTGCTGAAATTTTGGGATTCTTTGCATGAGTTGTAGGAGAACTGGGTTGGGATTGTTTTATGGTGAATATTGGGTAATGTAAATTGGGGTTTGCGGATATCTTTGTTCGCTGGTTGGTTTTTTGATTCTGTAATTTCTTGTTTTCTAGGTTGGGAAACGGGCATTCTTTTGTTTTATTAGGCTTTTTTAAAGATCTGGGGTTATTAGGTAATAGTGAAGATGAAACTAGTGAAGTGGATAGCTTTGGTTCTGGCACTTGTTCTATTTAGTTGTCATGGATCATCTGCCTCTTTCACTCCTGTTGATAACTACCTAATTGCTTGTGGTTCCTCGCGAAACGTCACCTTTCAAGGTCGAACTTTTGTTCCTGATTCCGACCATTCTTCCCTTGTCCTAAAAAGTGGAAATTCAGTGGTTGCTAGCTCCAATTCTAGTGCCCCTTATCCGGTATATCAATCTGCTCGAATTTTCACGGGCTTTGCTTCCTACAAATTTGAAATCAAGCATGAAGGCCGGCATTGGGTCCGGCTTTATTTCTATCCTCCTCCAAGCTCGAGTCAAAACTTGACCTCTGCCTCAATAACTGTTGTCACTGATAGTTTTGTGCTCTTGAACAACTTTACTTTCAAGAACCACAATGGTTCTTATATGTTCAAAGAGTATGCGATCAACATAACTTCAGATGACTTGACTCTCAACTTCGTTCCATCAAACAATTCAGTCACATTCATTAATGCAATTGAAGTTGTCTCTATGCCAGACGCTGTGCTTCCTGACCAGGCATTGGCTGTAAATCCATCTGCCCCATTCAGTGGCCTATCTGAACTTGCGTTCGAAACTGTTTACCGGTTAAATATGGGGGGTCCTTTGCTAACTGCTCAGAATGATACCCTTGGAAGAACTTGGGAGAATGATGAGAAATACCTTCACGTGAACAGTTCCGCGGTGAATGTATCTGTCAATCCTTCAAGCATAAATTATCCAGCTGCTGTAACACCCGAAACAGCACCGAATTGGGTTTACGCAACTGCTAAAACCATGGGAGATGCAAATGTGCCCAGTGAAAACTTCAACATAACATGGGTTTTTACCGTTGATCCAAGTTTCATGTATTTTGTTCGGGTGCATTTCTGTGATATTGTAAGCAAGGCTTTGAATAGTTTAGTTTTCAATCTTTATATAAATTCTGATAATGCACTTGGTAGTCTTGATCTATCTTCCATTACCGGTGGCCTGGCTAAACCTTTCTACAAGGACTTCATTTCCAACTCCTCAGCAGGTTCAGATACGTTGACTATTAGTGTTGGTCCGGATACAATGGCAGATATTACTGATGCAATTTTGAATGGTTTGGAGATTATGAAGATCAGCAATGACGATAATAGCTTGGATGGGCTTTCTTCTGTTAAGAATCTCCTTCCTAGCTCACCTTCAAAGAACAACAAGATAGGAATCATAGTGGGTTGTGTTGTGGGATCTGTGGTTGCTGTGGCATTATTTGGTCTATGTTATTGTTGTTTGGCTACGCGCAAGTCAAAGGATACCAATAATAATCAAGGGCATTCATGGCTTCCGTTGCCCTTGTATGGTAACTCCCAGACTATGACAAAAATGTCCACAACCTCACAAAAGAGTGCAACAGGAAGCTGCATCTCGTTAGCTTCTCCCAACCTTGGCCGGTTCTTCATGTTCCAAGAAATCCTAGATGCAACCAACAAGTTTGATGAGAGCCTACTTCTTGGGGTCGGTGGTTTTGGTAGAGTTTATGAGGGAACGCTTGAAGATGGGACAAAGGTAGCTGTTAAAAGAGGAAACCCCAGATCAGAACAGGGTCTTGCTGAATTTAGAACTGAGATTGAAATGCTATCCAAGCTTCGCCATCGCCACCTTGTGTCTCTCATTGGCTATTGTGATGAAAGGTCAGAAATGGTTCTTGTCTATGAATACATGGCTAACGGACCTCTCAGGAGCCACTTGTATGGAACAGATCTACCGCCCTTATCATGGAAGCAACGGCTTGAAATTTGTATTGGCGCTGCAAGGGGACTACATTATCTCCACACTGGTGCAGCTCAAAGCATAATCCACCGGGATGTGAAGACAACGAATATTCTCTTGGATGAGAATTTTGTAGCCAAAGTTGCTGATTTTGGCCTGTCAAAAACAGGTCCTGCTCTGGATCAGACCCATGTGAGTACAGCTGTTAAGGGTAGTTTTGGTTACCTGGATCCTGAATACTTTAGAAGGCAACAACTTACCGAGAAATCAGATGTGTATTCCTTTGGAGTGGTTCTAATGGAAGTTCTCTGCACAAGACCAGCTTTAAATCCTGTTCTTCCCAGGGAGCAAGTGAACATAGCAGAATGGGCTATGACCTGGCAAAAGAAGGGCATGCTAGATCAAATCATGGACCAAAATCTAGTGGGAAAGGTAAATCCGGCTTCTCTTAAGAAATTTGGAGAGACAGCTGAGAAGTGCCTAGCTGAGCATGGTGTTGACCGGCCATCAATGGGGGATGTCTTATGGAACCTTGAATATGCTCTTCAGCTAGAGGAGACCTCATCTGCACTCATGGAACCTGAAGATAACAGCACAAACCATATTCCAGGTATTCAGTTGACCCCACTCGAGCCATTCGATAACAGTGTGAGCATGATTGATGTGGGGAACTCAGGTACAGATGATGATGCTGAAGATGCTGCAACAAGTGCTGTCTTCTCTCAGCTCGTAAATCCTCGTGGAAGATGAGAACATATGACTTTTTCTTATCAATGATCTTGGCCACTGGATGCCCATTAAAGATGTTGGTGATCCCGGCCTTGAGAGTGGTCAGAAATTTTCCAAGTAAAGGAATGAAGGTGATTTCTTTCTCCAATATTTCTGTTTTTTTATTACATCAATTTTTCTACTATAAATTATTTTGTAATATAGTTGTGATGGGTGCCAATTCTGATCCATCAGAAAGTGAATGAAAGCTACCATAAAGGATTTTATTGTTGTGTTGATACAAACCATTTGGGTTTCGGCTTCCCATGTTTTTTTACACGATTATGAAACATAGATTCTATTGGCATTATAATTTGTAAAGCAGAGCAGCCTAATTGATTTGCTCATTTTTGTTTGTCATTTTCCATTATGGTGTTTTGCTGTATTTTTTGTGACCTTTGAATTGGTAAGTGTCCGATCTGGAAATTCAAAAGACAAGCCCAAGAACTGGCTGGATGTTTAAGGACTGGGAACTTTTCAGCTATCAATTGAAAAATAGATTGTAATTTGTTTATACAAATGATTTTTTTTTTCCCAGTGAATGTAAGAAAAGGGAAGCGATATTTCTTTGTTAATACTATAGAACATTATAAATATTTGTAAATCATATGAAAAACTTCAAATTGACTACCAAAAAGATACACCAAATGAGACGTGGTTCATCATCTTAAATGACTGTTTCGTACTTTGCTAGACAATGCGCGGAGACAACCACTACTAACTAGACCAGGATTACAGTACTATATAGATTTAGAATTTGTTTTATATGCTCCCGTTATAACTAGACTAGGATTACAGTACTACATATATTTAGAATTTATTTTATATGCACCCGTTATATATAGATGATTTAATATCACAATTTATTACTTTTGATCACGTAATAATATTTATATAGGAATGTTTTAATATAGCAAAATACTATTTTTGATCGCATAATAATATTTATATAGGAATCATAATTGTATATGATTGTAGATTATTAAATTTACTGATACTGAGCCCCCATTTAGTATGTTTTTTTTGTTGTCAAAAAGTTGTCTGGAGGATTTTAAATATTTATGTTAAAAAAATAAGTGTTTGCACACAAGTTAATAAATATTTGTTAATTAAAACACAGTTTTTTTAAGCTATTTTGGAGAAGTTCAAATTTTAAACTTTTTAATTTTTTTTTCTAGCTTATATAGAAAACTGAACATAATATTAGATGCTCTTTTTTACCACCAATTTTACATTTATTATTATCTTAAAATTTATGTTATATCTAAAAATGTTAGTTAAATAATTTATGAATAATAAATTAAGAGTCAACAGCATTTCTGAAATTATGTTAGCTAAATAGTTTACTAAGAATTAATATTTTTAATAAAAAAAATTTATTTAAAAAGCTCTACTATGAAAACTTTATTACTAAAAATTCTATTTGCATAAACTATACTGAAAGGCCTAAATCGGTGGGGCATATAATACTTTCTCCATAGACTTAACTAGAACTTGGGGTATTGTGTTGGAATTGTTGTGGTTCATTTCTGGTCCAACTTCCTCCAAACTTCACTTGCAGCTTCTAGTTCCACGCCTGTTAGTCAGTTTTGCTGGAGCTTGCAAGATGAGATAGACAGGTTACTGGCATTTATCTTCTAATGTCTAAGTCAGCCAAAGTTAAGAACATGGTTTCATTCATTTATCTCTCTTTACCAGGTTGTGAATGAATAACAATGGTGAAAAAGAGTAGAGTGTGTGTGAAGAAAATAATCAAAGAGGAAGAAATGGTATTGCCTATCGGTAAATAGAGAAAAATCAGCTAGGATGAGTAAAACTACTAGATAAAGGAAAAAGGAAAGGAAAATGGATGATCGGCTCGAATCCCATTGAGGGCCAAAAGATTTCCCCTTCACTTACCTATTACTTTCTTTAAATAAGTAATTTTCAATGACTAAGATTTAAAATATTTTAATTATATTTTATTAGACGATAACATGTGACATTTGAAAAAATAAAATGATAAGAGCCTAGAAAAAGATATTGTCTTCTAATTATGTAAATTTTTTCTTCCGATTAGACTTCTATCTAACTGGATTTTACATGATTAAACTACCAAGGAGATGAGTCAGATTTGTGACATGGTAAAAATAATTTAGACTCAACCTTTTACTTGGAGCCTCATAAACTATAACTATTTAGATCCTCTTAGTTTCAAAAGTCGCTCTTTTAACAAACTCTAAAAATCCCTCCAACAGGATTTATCGACCACCCATTTTTCTTTTTTGTTATATTTTCGATCTTCTACCAATTTCCAAACCATAGTAATAAAAAGTCGGGCAAATACTTCAACTGCTCTGCTTTTACACCAGCCAAGTGGAGTTTGTTTTTGGTTTTTCGTGCAGTTTATTATTATTATTTTTATTAGAATATATAATATATTTATTTTTGAAATATATATATATATATATATATATGTTAAACTAGTGCTATGAGATTTTAAATGTAAGAGTGAAGTTAAAGAAGATATAGTTTGTCTATGTCCCATTCCATTAATCCCATGAGTTTATTTAGTCCTCCAAACTGGTCAACCAATCTAAAATATATTAGAAAAAATTGTTGCTTAAATAAACGGGAATTTGGCTATAACATTTAGGATAAGAGAAAAAAAAAAATCAAATTGTAAGGCTTTCATAAATCAACATGACATATGCATAGCATACTTAAATTTATTCAAAGAATAAAACATAAAATTAGGCTACATTAATTTATAGCCACATTAATTGTTGACATAAATAAATACTAAAAACTTAGACAGATTGAATCATCATTCACTGTAACATATATATATTCATTTCTTGCAAACTATTCCATTCCCTCCAGTGGTACGTCCAGAGCAGTCGAGCATACCATACTCCACAGCCACGGCATCCCTGTGCTGATCCTCCGGAGAGAAAACACAAGCACTGCAATGCGCAGACAGAAGCGACGTCGTTCTGTACTTGTCTTCGCCTCCCACCACCGGCATTGCCACTCCGGGCTTGGCCGGGTTTTGGAAATCCGGCTGGTAAGTCCTTCCGAGCACACCTTCCACGTTCGACGACAGACCGTAGAACCTGAACTGCACCTCCAGGTGGGCAAAGCAGTCACCGGAAGGTATCTTATAGCTGTGTATCCTGTCGTCTTCCTCCGTCACCGGAACCACATTCACCGAAATCTCAACCACCTCCGGGATGGTGACGGTGACGCTGTTTCTGCTGGAAGCTCTCTCCACTGTGATCAGCTCTCCGCTTTTCCACTGCGACGCGTGGCCTTCGGGGACGGCGATTTCGTTGCCGTTGAAAGAGAATCCGAGATGGTCGATGTGGTCGTCCCAAGAGGATGCCGGAGTGGCTTCGAGAGAGAAGGTGTTGGAGCCGAAGACAACGCCGAGGGCTTGAATCCAGGTGTAATCCCTGGTTCTTCCTTGGGGACGGAGACCGATGAAGCGGGCGTTGATTTGGAGGTTGGTGTCGGATACCAAGCTGAAATGCTCGTCTTTCTTGCCGTGGAAGTAGAACACGATTCCGTCTCCGCCGATGAACCGCGGGTCCAAGCATGCTGATCCTGGCCCATTGCAGTTTGGTTTTCTTTCTGCATTTTATATAGCAGACTCAATAATTCATTGAACCACTAATAACCTAAGTAGATTATGTACGATGATGCTAGGCGATCCAGGATATCCAGATTGAATCATTTTGCAACTGTTAAATTAACATTTTAATATTAAAAAATGAAAAAATACTTAATTCATATTTTCATCTATAATTTACCAATTTTACTTTTATGTAGCCAACTAGAAAGTAAACTAGATAGCTCACTGATCATAACTATATAAATATGAAGAAAATAGAAAAAGTTACTTCTGCACTCTGCTTTGCATACGGGTGATTTGCAGTTGACAGAGCAAATCTTAGCTTGAGGGTCAGTAGGGGAAGTGAAAGGGCATTGAGTGGGGCACGATATCTTCTTCAAAAAGCATGGACCTTTGTTGTAGCAGCTAACTGTGTCATGCTTGGCAGCCGCAGCCTCGATTTGCAGTACCACCCCGCACACACACAGCAGCAGGACGATCACCAAACAGCTACTACTATTGCTGAAGATCTGCATGTTTTGGTTCTTCTCCAAAACCAAAACTATAAACCAGTAATCAAATGAATGATATTGCTCTCATTAATTCTCTATGCGCTTTTATAGCCTTCAGTTCAACAAGTGGAGAGTTTTTGAGCTTTTTTTTTTCTTTACAACAAGTGGAAACATGGGCTACGTGGTTCGCTTAAATGCTTTTAGAGGGATTGTTAATCTTTAGTCAATGCTCAGGGGATAGCAAGTAGGATTAAAAAAAGGAGGTCAACAAATCCAACCTCAAAATTGCTTCAAATGGTAACCAAAAATCCAAAAGCGTTGGGGTTGAGTTTTCCAACTATCACACCAAGCCATGTATGGCTAATACAATATATTAAAGCATCTCTTATAAATCCGTGTATATTACCAATTTTTTATACCACATCAAATTTATATTTATATAATTAAGTTTACGTGAGATCGATCTCATAGATTTAGAAATTAAAAAAAATAAATACTATGGTTCATCGGTTTTGACAAAGTTTGCTATTTTCAAATAAAATTTTAGTATGTCAATAAATATATACAATTACTAATTGAGTTTTAAATTTTAGCATTTTTTAAAGTTAATAAAAGAAGATCGGCTTTTAAAACTATCTAAATCGACCTGATCTTATATATATATATATATATATATTATTTTGATATAGTAAAAACACCGTGAAAACTTTATAGTTAGACATTTAATATGGCAAGATATGTCATCCATGTTAATTGCTAAATAGTAAAAATAAATTATCAAATGCAATTAACCTATTATAACAATTATTGGTAGATTTCAAGTAAATTTGACGGATTGTTATTCGAGTTTATTTTAAAAAAAAATCTAAATATATTTAAATGAATTAAAATAATGTAAATTGTCAAATAAAATGTTTTTACTATAAAAATTTTACTGCGTATTTATTATATCATATATTATATATATACATAAATACATTTATTTTGAAAAAAATCCTCAAATGACTATGTTCAAAGATAGATACATTATATAAAGTTTTTTTTTGTTTTTTTTGTTTTTTTTGTTTTAAGGGAAACAATAGATATATATACATATATATCATTAGTTATTAAGATTTAGATAAAATAATTTATGATTATTTTTAAGTTGAATGTCTATTAAATAAACATTCATCCCATTTAGACTATATATTTCTTTCATCTTTTATGCTACATAGATAGCAAAGTAAAAATCATTAGAGATGTTGTTAATTAGAATGACTACATAAGCATGCCACAGTCATCATCCACATGATGAGGTTAGACCCGGCACGATCGGTGTAGATTCGGGTCATGTACGCGTAAAGAGAGCTTATATATATATATATATATATATATATATATATATATATATATCATTGCATATTACTCTTGCATTTAGAATTTCATTGTAATTAGAATTTCATTGCAATTATTCTTTACAATTGACCATGATCATGCAAGTTGTTTCAAGCGCTAGCTTGCTAATGGGTATACTTTGCTAATTGTAACAAAAAGCTAACTCTATATCTCAATTTTTATATGATGTATAGTGTAATTAATTCACTCGTTAATTTGGTAATATATATGGTGTTCAATGACTACTTAATAATGATCTAATTAATTAACTCGAATTTGATTAGTTTTTATGAATTTTAATTTCAATCTGTATTATCAAGTTAACTACAAAAAAAAAATGATGTTTAGTGACGGAAGCAAATTCGTCACAACGTATATTATGTGTGACGGATTCGTCACACAATCAACCAACTGTGACGGTAACTAACCCGTCACAGTGCTTTCGCAATAGCCCCGACACAAATTCTCAATAGTGACCGTTTACTGTTCAGCGTCACAGAAAATGAAGTTTTAGTGACGGCAAAAATCCGTCACTTATATTCCAACCCATTGTAATTTTCCGGCGAGCCGCCGCCGGCAAGGATTAAGTGACGGCTACTCTTCCGTCACAATAATGACGTGTGTGACAGTATAGTGACGGCTAACCATCACTGTTACTTAAATGGGATAGCCAACTAACCGTGACAATTGGGCGTTTTAGTCACGACTTTGTGACGGATTCCCGTCACAATTGCACAACTGTGACCCCTTAACCATCACTGTTACTTAATTGTGACGGCAAGATATCCGTGACAAAAGAACAGTTAAGTCACGACTTTGTGACGGATTTCCGTCATAGTTGCCCTTTACTTTGTGTGGCCAACATCACTCTTCTGTGACAATTGTGTGACGGGTTTCTGTAACTTATATATATTTGTCACGGTTTGCATCCGTCACATAAACATTGTTGTTGTGAGGTTGTTCCGTCACGGATATATAATTGTCGCGGTTTTCTGTCGTCACTTATACATAGTTGTTGTGACGGTTCTCCGTCACGGATATTTATTTGTCACAGTTCAAATCCGTCCCTTATACATATTTTTTGTGACGCTGTTGTGACGATTTTCCGTCACATATAAGTTATTGTGACCGTCCATAAGCAAAGTTCAGTGTTGGGTTTTTTGTTTTTTTTTCCGTCACACTATACCATTTGTGACGGAATCTATGTTTAATGTTAGAAATACCAGGGACGGTTTCCACATTTTCCCTATCCCTGTAGCTTAACAATCTCAAGCACTATATCATTATGACATCTCAACCCCAATTGTATAATTAACATATTAAATTCATCACTAACAGATTGCATTTAATTTATCAAGACACATTCATATGAATCCATGCTTCCATAACCATGTTTGCTAATTACATACCATAATTCATTAACTTTATACACAACATCTAACTTGTCCATTAGGTTGCACAAATTTTTCATTCAAGCACTTCCACCACTCTAGTGCTTGAATTAAAAATTATGACCTAACATTTGGATAACCCAAAAACAAAAGTTCAGCTAACAAATCTCTATGTAGTTGCATTTTCACACAACATAAACTTGTCACATCATTCTCAAAATATACATAGCTGTTAAATGTCAACACTAATCTGCCCAACTTCAACATATGATACATTTTGCATAACCTATCAGCAATGTGGCATAAATAGAAGTCATGACTCACCAAAACAAGCTTCTTTGACATCAAAAACTGCATTGCGAAGCTGGAAATACCCTGCACAAATAAGACACCCCTTTTGGTTTTGTTTCTTCAATATTCAAAAATCGTTTACCCTATATCATTATGCTATCTCAATGTCTTTAAGTGCATGGCTAACATATTGTTGTCGTCACTAACACCTTGCATATAAGTCAGCTATACACCTTCATATATAAACACTTCTTCCACAATCACTTTTACTACTTACATACCATAATTCATTAAATATATACACAGCAGCGAACGTTTCCATAATGTTGCACACATTTTTCATTCAATCACTTCCACCACACTAAAGCTTGAAGGAAACATGCTTATAAAACATTTGGAACACTAAAAACAACAAAAAATCAGCAACCACATTAGCTAGCTAGTTGCATTTCAAAAGGATAACCCAAAACCAACAAAATCAGCAACCAAACAAATTCATCAAATACTTCCAACTATTTATATCTTGAAGGAAACATGCTTCTAAAACATTTGGAATGCCAAAAACAACAAAAAATCAGCAACCACATTATCTAGCTAGTTGCATTTCAAAAGGATAACCCAAAAACAACAAAATCAGCAACCAAACAAATTCATCAAATGCTTCCAACTATTTATATCTTGAAGGAAACATGCTTCTAAAACATTTGGAACACCAAAAACAACAAAAAATCAGCAACCACATTAGCTAGCTAGTTGCATTTCAAAAGGATAACCGAAAAAACAAAAATCAGCAACCAAACAAATTCCCATAATACTTCTACCACACTAAAGCTTGAAGAAAAAATGCATCTAAACTGTTTGAACACCAAAAACAACAAAAAATCAGCAACCATATTAGCTAGGTAGTTGCATTTCAAAAGGATAACCCAAAAAACGTACCATCAGCAACCACATTAGCTAGCTAGTTGCATTTCAAAAGGATAACCCAAAAAACACAAAATCAGCAACCAAACAAATTCATCAAATACTTCCAACTATTTATAGCTTGAAGGAAACATGCTTCTAAAATATTTGGAACACCAAAAACAACAAAAAATCAGCAACCACATTAGCTAGCTAGTTGCATTTCAAAAGGATAACCCAAAAAACAAAAAATCAGCAACCAAACAAATTCCATAAATACTTCTACCACACTAAAGCTTGAAGGAAAAATGCATCTAAACTGTTTGAACACCAAAAACAACAAAAAAAACAGCAAACATACTAGCTAGCTAGTTGCATTTCAAAAGGATAACCCAAAAAACACAAGATTTAAAAACCAAACAAATTTCTGTTTTACTTCTACCACACTAAAGCTTGAAGGAAAAATGCATCTAAACTGTTTGAACACCAAAAACAACAAAAAATCAGCAACCATATTAGCTAGCTAGTTGCATTTCAAAAAGATAACCCAAAAAACACAAAATCAGCAACCAAACAAATTCCATAAATACTTCCACCTATTTATAGCTTGAAGGAAACATGCTTCTAAAACATTTGGAACACCAAAATAAACAAAAAATCAGCAACCATATTATCTAGATGGTTGCATTTCGACACTAAATCAGTGATATTCACATCCTTCTCAAACTTGAAAATTGCTATTACATGTCAAAACGTATATTCCCAACTTCAACATTTGATGTATATTCCACAACGTAGCAGCAATGTCTCACAAATATTTTTACCTACTGCCACCACACTAAAGCTTGCAG
>QANX01005135.1:10096-81159 GCA_003254975.1 Ochetophila trinervis | reverse complement strand
GATCATGTGGAAACTTGAATCGATCTTCATTAATTATTCTCTTAACAAGTCCAAGCATTCCCGCTTTGATCTTCTTAGCTCGAGAACGCGTCACTGGTCCACTTGGCAGCACAATATCTTCACCACGAACATCCATGCTAGAAGAGCGCTCGATGCCTCATGTGCAACCTCTGTGTGGCCAAAAGCAAGTGTTTTATATAAAATGATATTATACACTTATACAATTTTAAATAATGATAGTAATAATGGCTTGCATAAACTTGATCTATCTATTTACCATGAAATAAAATATAAGGAGCTACTATATCAAATCCATATCATATTTTTTCATTTTCATTAAGAATTATAAAAAACTGTATGGTATTTGTTACCAAAAGCATATTCTAACCATCTTTCTTAATTCATAATTCCTCATTCCAACCACATGCATTCATGTCTGAACAATTGGTCATTTCGAATATCTACTATACTAACCACATGCATTCACGCCAAAAAATTGGTCATTCATAATGCCTCATTCTAACCACATGCATTCATGTCAAAAAATTGGTCATTCAAAATTCCTCATTCCAACCACATGCATTCATGTCTAAACAATTGGTCATTTCAAATAGCTACTACACTAAACACATGTATGCATGTAAAAAAAATTGCTCATTACTAATGGCCCATTCTAATCACATGTATTCATGTAAAAACAGAATTGCTCATATACAGGTTAATTCTTAAAGAAATCTATTAATAAATGCTAATTCATGTAAAAAAAATATAAAAAATTGTCCACATGCATCAAACGATCTTTCTAATAATGTAAAATGCTTTAATCATAATATTATTTCATTATCAAAATGAAAAATCTCTTTGATTCACAATTTATATCACACATTATCAAAAGACAAAATATGAAATTGCATATCAAAGGGACCCACAGTTTAAATCTAAAAATATCTCACCCAATCATATACATTGTATAGCTTATATCAGAGTGCAAAATGAAATACATAAAGATGTACAATTCTAGATGAAGTCTTAATAACCTCCTTGGTGGAGAGATGTTTGGTACTACTGCATTTGTGAAACATGGATCATCAATCATATCGGTAATTCAATTACAAATGTCTAAAAAGGTTCCAATTAATATGAACGCAACCATCAATTAATAGGAACACAACCATAACTAAACATAAGAAATATGTAAGATATTACGTCATAGAACCTAATTGAACATAATAGACAACAAGTGAACATACTTCACCTAATATCATAATTGACCGAAATTGAACATAATTGGGACTAAGTGAACATGCATGACCTAATATCGTAAATGAACACAATTGAACATAATGGAGAACAAGGGAACAAAATTGAACACAAAGCTAATATTACTCAAGTAACTAGAAACCACCATTGTCGATGCTAGTTAGGCATATGTGGGGCATAATCATAAGGTTGGGTAGGGAAAGTATTTAGGGGACTAAGATCAATAGAGACACTATCTTGGCTTACCTCGTGCACGAATTGATGAATGTTGATAAAGTTTATTGTTTCAGAAGATACAATAATGATAAAGCATCATTATTGTCCATTAAAACTTGTTTGGCACATGTTCTCTTTGTGTGGCCCAGCTTTTTGCATAAACCTTATTGTCTTTCTTTTAACTTCTTTGTTCCTTCCAAAACTCCTCATTTTATTTTGGCAACCACCGGATCATGTATAACATGTTTCTTCCATATCATATCTCCCATACCCAACTTCGTTTGGTCATGCACCGTAGCCAATTCTTCAATACGACTAGTTAGCCGCTCTATTTCTTAGGTTGCCTCCATATATCCTTGTTCGGTTTTTGACCCATAAAGACACAATTTGCTATAGTGGGCTACTAAGACTCCATATCAAACGGACGTTGTTGTGTTATCCGATGATGCATGCACTTGTACATTACAATTCATCCCAACCTTTGGATCTTTTGGCCATCTTTTGAGATTAAGTGACTCCGGTATGGCTCATAGATTCTCCTGTTTCATTACATAGAATGCATGGCTACAAGGAATTTCAGTTCCATCGAAAAGGTTGCATGAGCATTTTATGTGATTATGGTTATAATCGTACGACACCAACCAGCTAACTTTAGGATGCATGAACTTTGTCACACTGTGTATATGCGCTTATCTCCATGCAGTCAAATATGTTAAAGCCCTCTACTCCATCATTTGGGCCCGCACCTTCTCAAATAGTCTATGTGTGTACACTTCATCTGCGTGTTTCTCAATCACTTGAATATGCGTCGATAGGACTGGAGTGTTGTATTTGGTGTGAACATCATTTATCACCTCTTTGTTCCTTATTCTTGAAACAACCCTATCAATAGCTATTATAAACTGATATAGCTTATGTCAACCGTCAGTATATTTTTCCATATACGCATTCATGATCTCACATCTTTGTGTGCTATGCATGCCCAAAAAAAATTCCTTCCATGAAAGTTTCTGTCCAAAGTGCTTTTTTTATGCATCATTTACACCCATGCATTACTATGATGGAAAATTTGGTCGACCATACGCTTCCAAAGGACTTCAAACTCTGATGAAGTGTATTTTCCAACCATAAAAGTCGTAAAAGCCCTAACCACATTTACATCGTGCAAGTTTTCCTGCACATTTTTCTCTAAATGCCAAGTGCATAACCGGTGGTGGGAGTTGGGAAAACCACAGAAATAGCTTTTCGCATTGCCTTAGCTCCATCTGTGACAATGGATTGAGGATGCTGATTGTTCATTCCATCAAAAAATGTCTTTAGCAAACATGTGGATGTATCAACTGTGTCGTCTACAATCAAAGCTATTCCAAAAATAATAGTCCGATAGTGGTGATTGACACCCACTAAAATTACCAATGGCTTTCCATAAGCATTCATTTTGTACGTTGCATCGAATGTCACTACATCACCAAAACAACTATAATTAAAATGTCCAATTGAGTCAGCCTAGAAAATATTCACTAGTTTGCTATCAGAGTCGACTGTGTAGCTAAAAAGTAAATCAGCATCCATCTTTCCCTTCATCATGAATGGGCAATCAAAGTTTCCAAATCAGTTATGTGTATGCCCATATTGTGTTCTTTGGCAAACTGGTTATGCAAATCAGTGAGCTTGAATCCAACATGTTCAAATCCACTTGACTAGTCAACCATGTACTCCATGATTTTACTCGTCCTAGTGCCAACATTGTGCATCGCTTTAGCTTGGGTAAAACAAGGTTCATCCATAAACTAATTAGATGAAGACATTGTGTCTTATGTATTGAAAGTAAAGGATGTTAATGTTCTGGGGTAAATTTAGTTACATTCCATCTACTGGTTATATAGTTCCTAACCACGCTGAACAAAGTCTTGCACCCTTCTTTAGTTATGGCCTTTGCTTCAAGTTGTCTATTATTGTTATCCAAACAAATTGAACTTACGCAGCCCTGCTTAGCACTTACCCAGACACGTTTCTAATTTCACCATTGGTATATTTCTTGATATGGAATTTATGCAAACCAAATCTCATTATTTTTTAGTATGTTTTGTAGAAGTCAGATGCTTCATCAAGACTATCAAACTCCTCACCAATCATATCATCGATAGTCAAGGAGACATACATTTTCCCATTTTTAATCTCTTGATTCACTTTCCCTGTATTAGTGTGACATGGAAGTGAACTGCTTTAGGAGTCAACCATAACCTAAGAAAAAGATGTAAGCATACATTAAACTCTAAGTTAAAATATTGAATTCTTGCTGCAATATATGATTAAAACTTATTAATATATAATAAGGCTTAAATTGAACATTAGTGCATACAATTGAACATAATTGAACAAAATTGACCAAACCCAATTGAACATTATGGAACATAATTGAACATAATTGACCAAATCCAATTAAACATAATTGAATATAATTTCTGAAAATTATATTAATGAATTATTGCAGTGCTTGGGCAAGATAAACTTACCAATTCATAACATGCCTAAAATTAAAAAGAAAAATGAAATGCTACAATTGAGCCCAAAATGTTTCTTACCTACCCAATTCTCAATTCCAAAATTTTGGTGCACCAGTTTTGATATTCAAAAATTGAATGACCAAAATTTAAAATCAATAATAGCCATATTTTTTTTTAAATGGATCTCCAAATGCCACATGCCAACTTTATCTTGTGAAATGTCTTGACCGATTTCCCTCTCTCACTTTCTATCTCTCTATTAAGTCTTCTTCGTTTGTTCTATCCCCCACGCTCACAAACCTACCTTCCTAAATTTCACTATCTCTCTCTTAAGACTCAACCAAATTGTAACCAACAAATCTGCAAATACCGAGTGTATTTCGTTTTCACTGGTTTGTTCCACCTTTGTGAATTTCTTGGAACTCACCTCTGTGGTACCAAAATATAATTGTAAGGTGAGTTATATCTATTTAAATCACACTAATCTTCTATCTCTTGCATTTATTTATAGCAAAAAATATAATATTTACAGTATATTGGTCCCTAATTTATCTCATGGGTAAGAGGTGCAGGGAGTTTGGTGAAGTTTTTTCCCTACTATTCTAGTTATAAATGATTTTTGTTTTAAAAAATTACACAAAATGGTGGTATTCTTGAGCTATGTTTGCCTAACAAGGCGTTTGCATAATTTTGTTTTTGAAATGTTTCATACTAGGCTGAAAAATTTTGTTTACTACTTCCCTTTACAAGTACATTCAAGCAGTGATTGTGGTTGGTGCAAATTTAAGAAGCTTCATGATAGGATACAATTTATATATATTTTATATACCTTAATACTTGATTTGAGCATGTTTTATTCACTTAAAATGGATTAATTTATATTTTTCTATGTTTTAGGTGGATTTGAGCTTAAAGGGATGAAAAATGAAGAAACAGTGGCAAAATTGTAATTAAATAGAAAAACTGAAGAAGTAGTGGCAAAACCGCAATTAACTGGACGTTGGCAGCAAGGCAGTGCAACGCAGGTGCAATGCCCAGGCGCCTGGCCAAGCTCCTGGATGGGCGCGAATCTGAGCGTTTTGTGCGTGTTTTTGTGATTTTTAGCCCTGGGTTTTAGTATAAATATGTTTTATCATTATTGTAAAGGGTGTGGCCGTTTTTAGAGGAAAAACAACAAAGAATTGAGATTTCTAACAATTATGAGTAGCTAAATCTCTCTCATGGGTAGGAGTATTATTCATTACTAAAGTATAAGGTGTGAGACTTGGTTTATAAGTTTTAATTCAATTTTAATTATTCAATTTGTGTTCTTCCAATTTATTTGTTTATTATTCAATTCTCTTTTGATTATAATTTGGATCCATTATAATTATTTGTGGATTGGATATTTGCTAATTAGGAATTCAATCGTATTGAATGTTCTATGTTTAGTAGCACTTTGATTTTAATAATTGCATGCTAAGCTTTTGTTAATTTCTTAGGAGAATGCATAATAGATTAAAGTTTTACAACGTTTGTAGGACTTGTTTATTGTTGGTTGCTATTGTTCTTAATGCTGTTCTGATTTGATTTAGATCACGTTGGTTTAGATATTTCAGAATTAGGATTAATTTACGATCATATCTGAATTAATTAATTGTGAGAGTTAGAATAAAATTGGCCGTGCTATTTTATTCAATCCAACATTGAATGATTATTTTTGGATATATTTTTGTCTGTGATCACCTGTTCTTTAGTAATTGAAGATACTCTGACCCAAGGTTTTCTCCTATTGTTATTTTCGATATTTATTAAATTGTTTTCTTTAATATTTTAACTTTCCAACATAAAATCCCCCTTTTGTCTTTTTAATTTTACTTTAATTGGAATAGAAATAGTTTGATCATCAGTCTCTGTGGAATCGACCTGAACTTGCTGCTACTACGGTAGTGTTTAAATTCAGTAATTAATTTTGGTGTTTACGACACGCATCACTTCATTAAACAAGTACAACAACTAAAGTGAACTAACATTGAATATTTATTAATTGCGGGGATATATTATTTTTCCTAATTCACGTGGAATAATTGCTAATTCTTATTTAAGCCATAAAGTGTACTTTTTCACTTATTATATATATAATATGGCCAAAATAAGTGTATTCACAAATGACACCCTCTTAATTTTTTTTGCTTTTTTAACTTCTTCAATTTATTAACATATGTTATTCAATTTGTATATGTATATGTACATTGTAACATCCGTTTTGAGAAAAATAATAAAATTTCCAAGTTTGACCTTGAGTGGGCTCGGAGTTGACTTTTTGTGTGGTTATATTTTGGCTTTGACTTTGGTACCGTGGCGTAGAGCTAGTCGATACGAGTTCGTAAACTAGCAGTATGCTTAATTCGGAGTTAAGACCAGGAAGTTATGGTCATTTTAGTGCGAAGGGCTTTTTGGTAATTTGGCAAGGACTGATATTTTTGGACGGGAAATGACCATTTTGCCCCTGTCTGCATCTTTAATTTTGGCCAAGTCTGGAATTTTCCAGACCTCACCCGGGCCTCCCACCTTCACCGCGTCCCTTTTTCCCTCGCCGATTGCCGCCGCACCGTGGCCGGAGTTGGCCGACCACCACCCATAAATCGAAGCCGGCAACCTCCTCTTCCTCCTCGTACCGGTGGTTCACCATGAAACGACCCAGATCGCCGGAAATTGCAGCGAGACCGAGGGCTCGTGCAACCCGTGCAACCGTGCACTGTTGCGACACCACCTTTGGCCGGTCAGATCTCCCTGTTCCGGTGGAGTTAGGGAGCGTGCTTGGTACCGTTTGAAAGCTGGTGCGACGATCTACATTTTGGTACCAAGATTGACACCGGATACTGCCGTATCACGTCGGAAAATGGCCGCAAAGTTTCAGAAAAACCACCCGCGACAGCCACCTTTCCACCTAGATCTACTCCGATCGCAGGCGAGTGGGACGACACAGCCACCACCACGGGCTTTAGAGCACGCCGGCGACCAGATCTGCAGTTTCCCGAGCTCCGACGACCGCCGCACGTGCCGCCCACAGCCGCCGCCGTCTTCCTCCACGCGCCGCCGCCGATCTCCTCTTTTTTCGGCGAGTGAGTGCTCACCTCCCATCCCAACGCGTTCCGGGGGTCGTGGGCAAGCTTGCTGTACCTTCGATTTGGTCCAATTTTGGTCGGATTCAAAAATGCACAATCTCGGCCGAGGTTCGATCTTCCGGGATAAATTGAAGGTAGATTCTCGTTCCTTGCATCTTCAATTTTGTTTCGGTATAAAGTTTGCTGAAATTGGATTTGAAACGGGAAAAATCCGTGTATTTTGGGGATTTTTACCGATTTGGGACATTTTCGTAATTTCTAAAAATATTGGGTCTTTTCGTAATTATTGAAATTGCTGAGCAATCTTGTAATTAGTGTTTAAACTTGTAATTGGAGACTGAGAGGACTCCTCTAAGCCTTTGGTTAGATTTTCGGTAATTAAATAAATTTTTCGGTAAATTAGTTTTAGGTGTTCGTGCACGTTCGAGGGCTGGACCGGAGATCCAGCAGGAGCACGCGTCAGACCTGTGAGTGCATTTATTTTCTAAATGATTTTGGGATTATATATTATTATGATTTAACTGCATATGATTTGTTTTGATTGAAATTTCTTGCGCTTTTAAATTATGCTTATTAAATATATTATATTCCGATTTAAATTATTGATGATTTAAGATTAAATGTGCATTTGTGTTTTAAATGGTTATCGGTGATTTTGATATTTTGGATATTTTACAATTTTGTGGAAATTGGTGATTTAAAGAAAAATTATGGCTTTTATGGAATTTAAGAATTTTGGGGCAATTTTCTGATATGCGAAATATTTGATTGTTTTCGTAAAACTTTTCAAAAAAGAAGATTTTAGAAATTTGTTTAAAGGTAAAAGGATTTGAAAAATTGTTGATATTCGATGATGGAGGATTTGGATTTGGTTTTGAGGAGTACCACACGGTATCGAGATGTTGATTGAGATATTGGATTATTATGCGCGCTATATGTATTATGCCATCCTCTGCTGCGGACACGTGTCGGGATAGAGATGATGAGGATCCTGCCATGACGGATTTGGGACGCCGGTTCGTTGTGATGAGTTTACCCCCCTCCCCCGTCTGTGACGCCATCAGGACTCAGGTCACACGGCACGATACTATGTTGTGGTACTGGTTGGGTTTTATATTGTTGATTGCTGATTTTAAATTAATGGTTTTGAGTTGTGGGTTGGAGCCCATGGTGTTTGGTTTTAGATCGGTGTTGGATTTAAATGATTTGGATTTATACGATTTGGATTTATATGGAATTGTTTTATATGATTTGGATTTATACGATTTGGATTTATATGATTTTCAATTTACGGTTGCAGTTATGATTTTGTATTCATGGATTTTGCCTAATGGTTTTAGTGATTGATTCGTGTTTTCAATGATCGTTTTAAATTACGTTTTCGCCCCACAAACTGTTTATAATGATTTCATGATTTTGGGGATTAAACTAAGAGTTTTGCGAAATGATTTTCAAAACGGGGAACTTTTCAACTGAGTGACGTGAGGTTTGAGTGTAAAGGATTTTAACTGTTGAACTTGTATTTTGTAGTTATCTAGGAGCACTCACTGAGATTTTATATCTCACGTTTTGTGTTTTTTTAACTTCGTTCCCTAGGTCCTAGCTGCAGGTCCTTGTGAGCTACCGTCGGCATCGCATTCGCACTCGACTTCCGCTACTACTTCTACTTATGTATTAGACCCTGTTCCTTTTATTCTGTTCATTGTTGGATTTGTATCATTTATATTTTGTTTATCTCACTTGTGATTCTGTCATTCCTACTTTCTCCCTAAACTGTTATGTTATTTATTTCAGCACAGCTACTTATTTGTTGCAATGCATATCTTATCATCTTTTAGTCCTATTTATGGTTTTATTGTTTATTAAACCCCTTTTCGGAGGAGGATTCTGTCAGCTGCCCCGAAGGGTTCTGGTGGAATCTTCCTCAGGCGGGGCCTCTCCGGTTATTCTGGAGGAATTTCCGGGGCGGGTCCTGTCATACATGACAATGGAGATGGTTCGTGAAAGAGTGTATGTTGTTTTTAGAGGCCGAAAACAAAGAATATATCACTCATGGCCTCAATGTCATGAACAAGTTAATGGTTCAAAATGGAACATGTACAAGTCTTATTTGACATTACAAGAAGCTAAGAGATAGTACTTCCATTACATTCAACAATGCAATACGTAAAAAGATATTGCTTCAGAAATATGCTCTAAAGCGAATGATTTGGCCCATCAATCTTATAATGTATGGAAGAGTTTTAGTATTTGTTGCACCATTGGAGTACTTATACTTTGTATAATGTTCATTAATAGATGACGTGTGGCAGAGACAAAAACATTAGGTAATAGCAATCCCAAAATCCTACCTTGGTTGAAACATAGTTGTCTATTAAAGTTTAAAAATTTCATCCTCCAGTTCATCAGAAAATTTATTTGGGCTCATACTAGCAATGTAATGCATTGAGAAAGATGACAGAGGTTGCAAGTATGCGCCAAATCTATTTTCTGATGAATTAGATGATAAATTTTTAAACTTACCTAGAAAACTATGTTTCAAGCAAGTTAGGCTTTATAGCTGGAGTAAATACAATTTCACGTTATTATAATAAGTCTTCAATATTTGAACAATTATAATGCCAACAAAAATGTGTTGGCTTGTACCTTAGAAGCTATGCGTATTTGGAGTTTTATTGGAATGAATCCGCACTAATAGATTTTGTTTTTAATCTGTTGTATTTTTTTTATTTGATAATGATTACAACTTTTCCCATCGTACAATTTTTCTTTACTACGTTCCTATTGGAAATGACAGGACCCAACCCAACTGGATCCTGCCTGCGTGACTTAATGTTGCCACTAAACCACAAGCAGTCGCTAAAATCCGTTACACTACTATTCCAAAGCCGATGAAACCAACAGACTAAAAAAATTTCTCTACTGCCGGAAATTTTAATAGAAATTTCGACAGCATTTCGACTGTTTTCTAACACTCCCCAAAATGCTAAAAGTCAGGAAAAACATTCTATACAAAATTTATTCTACCAGCACGCCTTTCCCACACAAATAAACCACATTTCAGTACACAACCCAACACTTAAACAAATATATTTTCTAAGTACGGTGTAGCAGGACTCAGTCTAAAACTGAGCTGCCTACATACCCTTTCTACAAGGGATCAAGCTACCTGTAGTTCCGAAAGTAATTTTACACCATAAATGCTACAGTCAATCACATTCAATAAAAAAATTGATTTCACCTTCTCACTTATCAATTAACCATCTTTAAATCTCATTAAAGCCTTACAAACAATTTAACAAAAATTATATCCATAGCTTGGCGGCACAATTCCTCGCACAAGCAGGTCTCGATCACATAATTATATCATACATTTATTTCAGAGAACGATAACACAAATTTGTAATTTTCACACGTTATTCAACAACAAGTCATATATAATAATAACCAACCAAAATTATCATTATTTCCAACAACCAAACCAATACACATAATCAGTTCCACGCAACCGACTCCACACAACAACTCCACATATTGTTTAATACGAAATTAACTATCACACTTATTTTATATCACAAACAATCCTCACTCACAGCCATTTAATTACTTAGTATAATTTGCGTTCATTCTCAACATTCATGAAACCCGGTTACACTCTCACGTCCTGTAATCCTGGTATATCAATGCGTTCCACCGCAACCACCAAAACACAATTGCACACATATTTCTATCACGATTGTCTACAATTCCCGCTCACAACCGGGTAAATTACGATATTTATCTATAATATGCAAATTATATATCGAAACGAAGCTCGTGAAATTTAGAACACAACCGTGAACTTACCTCGTCCATCTGCCACCGGTGGTGGCCGAAAAACCGCCAGAAAGTGGCTGCCGAGCACTCCTAATTCGCACCACTTACACAAGCGGGATTTAGGACTAACGGGTGTCGGAATCGGACTCGGGGGGTCCAAAAGAGGGGGCAAGGACCGATTTCATCGCCAAAAACCGCCGGGATCCGGCGACCGGAGGAGAATCGGCCCCCGCCGGATCCTTCGTTGATTCCGGCGATTCACGGCATAACACGGCCAGCCGACGGTGGGAAAAGGAATAGGAGGACCCAGGCCAATTTCCGCCGGAATCCGGCGATTGCACAAAAGGGCTGACCGGGTTTTACAAATTTCCCGGCGATCTGGACGTTCCCACGGCGAGACACCGGTACCAATGAGGAGAGAGGACTGCCGACTCCACAAACCAAGAAATATTCGGCCCAATCTGGCCAGAAAACAGCCATTGCCGGCGAAGGAGGGGCGACGGTCGAGCTGCGCGGGAGGACCAGCGTCGGGTGGCTTCTCCTTCCTTCTTCCAGACCCTTCTCCTCACATTAAACATTAAAGCAGGGGCAAAATAGTAATTTCTCACTCATAATATCTGTAACATCCCGTCCCGGGAAGATATTGAAAATTTCTCAAAGTTGACCATGTTGACCAAGTTTGACCAAAGAAAGGTTTGGGGTTGACTTTTTGTGTGAGTGTGCTATGGTTTTGACCGTGGTACCGTTGTGTAGAACTAGTCGATACGAGTTCGTAGACTAGCAGCACGCTCGATTCGGAGTTAAGACCGAGAAGTTATAGTTAAATTTGTGTGAGTGGCAATTTGGTAATTTGGTTGAGACTGGACTTAAAAGGACAAAAATGCCCTCACCTGTCCTTTTAAAAATTCCAAAAAATTCTGGAAAAAGGAGGATTTTTTTTCCCCGTAGCCCGACAGTCACGCAGCCACACCTGACGCCTTCCACCTCTTCGCCGAGTCTTTTTCGCACGCCGGTAGCCGCCACACAGTGGCCGGACTTGGCCGACCACCACCCCTAGATCGAAGCCGGCAACCTCCTTTTCCTCCCCGTACCGGTAGTTCACCGTGAAACGACCCAGATCGTTGGAAATTGCAGCGAGACCGAGGGCTCGTGCAACCCGTGCAGCCCGTGCACTGTTGCGACATCACCTTTGGCCGGCCATATCTCACTGTTCCGGTGGAGTTAGGGAGAGTGCTTGGTACCGTTGGAAAGCTGGTTCGACCATCTACATTTTGGTACCAAGATTGACACCGGAGACTGCCGTATCACGCCGGAAAACGGCCGCAAAGTTTTGGAAAAACCACCCGCGACAGCCACCTTTCCACCTAGATCTACTCCGATCGCCGGCGAGTGACACGACACAGCCACCACCACGAGGATCAGACTGCTCCGGCGACCAGATCTACAGTTGGCCGGACTCCGGTGACCACCCCACGCGCCCCACAAGCCGCCGCCGTCTTCCTCCACGCGCCGCCGCCGATCTCCTCATTTTCCGGCGAGTGAGTGCTCACCTCCCGTCCCAATGCATTCCGGGGGTCGTGGGCAAGCTTGCTGTACCATCGATTTGATCCAATTTCGGTCGGAATAAAAAAAAACGCACAATCCCGGCCGAGGTCCGATCTTCCGGAACTGATTCCGATCAATTGCGGCGACGAATCTTGAAATTGAAGGTAGATTCTCGTTCCTTGCATCTTCAATTTTGTTTCGGTATAAAGTTTGCTGAAATCGGACTTGAAAAGGAAAAATCTATATATTTTGGGAATTTTTGCTGATTTGGAACATTTTCGTAAATTTTGGAAATATTGGGATATTTCATAATTACTAAAATATTGGGCAATCCTAGTAATTAGTATTTTAATCTTATAATTGGAAGCTCAGAGGACTTTTATGAGCTTTCATTCAATTTTCGGAATATATTATGTAATTGAATTTAATATAATTGTGTGGTTGAAAACCGCTTGGGCGAGGAATTATGCCGCCAAGCTGGGTATTGCTAGCTTGGGCGAGGAATCATGCCTCCAAGCTATGGATATTGTTTTTATTAAATTGTTGGAAAAGCCCTGATGGAAATTAAGTGTGTTTGTATATGTGATAACTGAGAAATGTACATTAAGTTGTGAATGTGTTTGACTGTAGCGTATTTGGTGTAATTATGCTGTCGGAACTACAGGTAGCTTGATCCCTTTGAGTAAGGGTATGTAGGCAGCTCAGTTTTCATACTGAGTCCAGCTACAGGAAAAATGTAACAGATATATTGTATTGCGAGTGTTGAATTAATTATTGAGATGTGGTTATTCATGTGGGAATTTGCGTGCTGATAGAATAAATATGGTTTAGGACTGGTTTTCCTTGCAGGCTTGTAGTTTTGCTTTAGGGGAGTGTTAGTAAACAGCCGAAATGCTGCCAAAATGTTAATGGAATTTCCGGCAGTAGAGAAAACCTTTCGGTCTGTTGGTTGTTACCTCTGTTGAAAAATTGTTCAGCGGACTTTCATGACTGCTTGTGGCTTAGTGACAACATTAAGTCACGCAGGCAGGATCCAAGCGGGTCGGGTCCTGTCAATATCAGTCTCTGCAAAATTACCAAAATGCCACTCACACTGTTTTGACCATAACTTCTCGGTCTTAGTTCAGAATCAAGCGTTCTACTAGTCTACGAACTCGTATCGACTAGCTCTACGCAATGGTACCATAATCGAAACAAAACTAAAACCACAGAAAAAGTCAACCCCAGGCCCACTACGGTCAAACTTGGTCAAATTTAGAAATTTTTTAATCTTTTCCCGGGACGGGGTGTTACAGGAAACACAATCTATTGGTGGTTTTTAAATAGAAAAAATGAGGATAACCTTTTTATTAGATTGAAGCTTTCTTTTAGTAAGTCCAACATAGCTTTTACCTAATAAAATATGGAAATTAGTTATTTATGACACTTGAACACTCTAAAGTAGGAGTGGGAAGATGCCTGAAAACATATCCAACATTATGCTTAATCATGACTTGGCTTTGTAAAACTGTCAAATGAGGGACGAAATTAGATAGTTAATTAACAAGATTACTTGTGAAGGCTTCTTAATAATCTTGTAGGCGTACCTAGCTAGCTGATTACACTACATGATCTAAAAATGACATGAAACTCTTAAACATCCTTCCATAGGTAATTGAAAGCATGATTGATACGGGCATCATAGTGCCATATTCTACCATTGGAGCAAAAGATGATGATGCGGGCATCATAGAGCCATATTCTACCATTGGAGCAAAAGATGATGATTTAAGCATGATGTCCAAGCAAATAATGAAGGTGGTAATGCTGTTCGGGAGTTGCAAAGGCGAAACGAAGTAATTTTAGCTATTTTCGGATTACAATGGCACTTTCGTAATTTAGCTATTTTCGGATTATAATGGCAGTTTCGTAATTATTGCTATTTCCAGATTATAATGGCAGTTTTGTAATTATTTCTATTTTCGGATTATTTTTATTTAGGGTTAGTTTTTAGCCTTAGGATTACTTTCCTAATTATTTTATGGTCTAGATTGATTCTTAACCTAACCCTAATATCTATATAAAGGGGGGGTTACTAGCTTGTAAGACAACTTTTATTATTGATTAAATAGAATCTATTCTTATTTTCAACAAGACTTGTGTGTTCCAAGTGAGGATAGTTCTTCTTCTACTTGTTGCATTTGGGAATTGATCTTCTTATCAAAGGTATTTACTTTGTGGCGAATTTCAATTTCATTCTTTGCCTTCTAATTAGTGTTGCTAGATACAATTGTTATCTAGAGGTGCTATAGGGCGGGTTTTTACCTAGGGTTTGTTCCATATCATCTTGTGTGTTGGGATTACAGTTTCTTTAAGCTTGGGGTTCCGCATCATTTGGTATCAGAGCAAGGCCAAGATAAATTCCTATTTATCTTGTTCTTTGTTTTTCTTTTTAGAGTCTTTGATTAGTTTTTTTTTTAATTTCTGCGTTTTTTTTTTCTTTTGTTCTTCATTGTTTCGTGTTCTTCATTGTTCTTGGTGTTTTAGAGTACCAAAAAAAAAACCTAAAAAAAAAAAAAAAAAAAAAAAAAAAAGATTGAAAGTTGGAATATTGAGATTGGTTGCTTGCAAATTAGGAAAGTTACTTATTCCTAATTGATTTCTGATTTTTATTATTCCATATTTCTTAGTTTTCTAATTTATTTGTTTCTTATTCTCATATTTTCTTATTTTCTTAGTTTCCTATTCTCATAGTTTCTTATTTTCTTACTTTCCTTTTTTTCATCGTTTCTTATTTTCATACTTTCCTATTCTAAATTTCTTTAGTTTCCTATTTTCTCATTGTGTTGATTTTATAGAGTAATTATTATTTGTTTCATTACTCTTTTGTCCTTTTCTTTTGTGCCAATTTTGCTCTAGAATTGAACTTGCTTTTATTGTTAGGTTTTAATTTTGAAATTTGCTATTTTAGTTTTATATTTTTGTTTAAGATAATTGGTTCTGAAGTGCAACTTGGTGAAGAAGACTTGAGTGGTAAAAGGCTTGAGTGGTGAGCATATAAAGGGTAAAAGCCAAATTTGAGTGAAACACGAGGGTTTACTATTTTTGAGTTAAACACTCTAGGGAGTGTGTAAGAATGTCTAAAAGAGACGGAAAGGGAGTTTCTACTTCGGAAGAAGAGCAAGTGGCGACACCGGATCCAAAGCTTTTACGAAAATCTTTGGAGGGTGAGTATAGAAGGATGGAAGAGAGATTGACTTCTAGGATGGAAGAAACATTGAAATCTAGGATGGATGAGATGATGGAGCAAATGAGGGAGATGACCATGGCCATGTCCAATACTACTAGAAGGGAAGGAACACGACCCAGGAGACAAGAATTAATTGTTTCCGATGAAGACGAGTATGAAGTCCAAACTGTAAGAAGAAGACCTAGGAGAGAGGAGACAAGAGGAGGAAGGGATGACAACCTAAGTTCAATTAAGATGCACATTCCGCCATTCAAGGGTAGAAGTGATGCCGAGGCATACTTGGAATGGGAAAAAAAGGTAGAGTTAATATTTGATTGTCACAATTACTCAGAGGAGAAGAAGGTTAAACTAGCTGCAGTGGAGTTCACCGACTATGCTCTAGTTTGGTGGCAGCAACTTATACAATCAAGGAGGATGTATAGAGAAGATCCGATCTCAACTTGGGAGGAGATGAAGAGAATTATGAGGAAGAGGTTTGTACCATCATATTACTATAGAGAGCTTCATCAAAAGTTGCAGAGACTCACACAAGGGTCTAGGTCCGTAGAGGAGTATTACAAAGAGATGAACGTGGATGAGCGAAATGATAACATAAGTGAAGTATTTATGACCGCCACAAATAACCTAGGGAGAGATGGTTTGCGAACTAGAGATATAAAGCCAACGGGTTCCGATGATGATGAAGTCCCAAATCATTCCATGAGGAGACGCACATGGAGGGAGGAACCAAGGGCTAGAAGACATGAGCATAATGAAAAGAAAGTCACACTTGCACCTTTATCTCCAATGGAGGTGTGTTTTGAACAATTGAAATTATCCAAAAGTGCACATGGGGATTTGGGAAGTGAGACAAATAAAAAAATTGAGTGTAAAGAGGTCAAAAGTGAAAATATTATAAATAAAGGCCCAATGGTGAGTGATTGCACTAGTAAGAAAAATAATGAGGAAAGTGCAATAGAAAAAAGTGAAATGAGTGAAAAAAAAAAAAAAGAGTTTTAATGCAAAAGAGAGAAAAGCCAGTAGTGCATTCTTAGGCAAGAAAACAGTATTATTAGTGAGGTTTCGAGAAGTTTTGCTTTGTGAAACTAACATTAACCCCGATTTGCCTAGTGTTTTTGTCTTTTTATTGTAGGACTTTGATGAGAAATCAAAATTGCATGGAGTGCCTAGAACTATTAAATATGATAGGGATGTGGAATTTTTGAGTCCCTTTGGGAAAGTTTTATGGGATGACACGTGGAGGATATTCAAACCAGGAGATTGGATTTGGGTATATTTAAGGAAGAAAAGGTTTTTCAAACTTAGGAAGTCTAAGTTGGATGCTAGAGGCAATGGACCTTTTCAAGTGCTTGAAACAGTAAAGGACAACGCATACAAAATCGCCCTTCAGGGTGAGTACAATGAGTCCACTACTTTTAATGTTTCTGATATTTTTCCTTTTGATATGGATTCAGATTCGAGGACGAATCTTTTTGAAGAGGAAGGGAATGATACGGGCATCATAGTGCCATATTCTACCATTGGAGCAAAAGATGATGATGCGGGCATCATAGAGCCATATTCTACCATTGGAGCAAAAGATGATGATTTAAGCATGATGTCCAAGCAAAGAATGAAGGTGGCAATGCTGCTCGGGAGTTGCAAAGGCGAAACGAAGTAATTTTAGCTATTTTCGGATTACAATGTCAGTTTCGTAATTTAGCTATTTTCGGATTATAATGGCAGTTTCTTAATTATTGCTATTTTTAGATTATAATGGCAGTTTTGTAATTATTTCTATTTTCGGATTATATTTATTTAGGGTTAGTTTTTATCCTTAGGATTATTTTCCTAATTATTTTATGGTCTAGATTGATACTTAACCTAACCCTAATATCTATATAAAGGGGAGGTTACTAGCTTGTTAAAAAACTTTGATTATTGATTAAATAGAATCTATTCTTGTTTTCAACAAGACTTGTGTGTTCCAAGTGAGGATAGTTCTTCTTCTACTTGTTGCATTGGGAATTGATCTTCTTATCAAAGGTATTTACTTTGTGGCGAATTTCAATTTCATTCTTTGCCTTCTAATTAGTGTTGCTAGATACAATTGTTATCTAGAGGTGCTATAGGGCAGGATTTTACCTAGGGTTTGTTCCATATCATCTTGTGTGTTGGGATTACAGTTTCTATAAGCTTGGGGTTCCGCATCATTAATCATACTTTAATTGCCTTGATTCTGAAAGTCAAAAATCTTTTCTTAGTTTTTGAATTTAGGCCAACTAGTTTGTGTAATGTTTTATACAAAATAATTGCTAAATGTGTTGTAAATCGTTTTAAGGAAGTTTTGGGTTTTGTTATTTCGATATAGCAGAGCACTTTTGTTCCTGGTCATCAAATAATGAACAATGTTATGGTAGCTTTTGAAACAATATATTTTCTTAATGATTGTTGGAAGGGTTCTAATCATATGTTGGCTTTGAAACTTGACATGAGCAAGGCTAATGATCGTGTTGAATGACCTTTATTAAGAAGATGATACATCGAATGGGTTTTCATATAAAGTGGATTGATTTAGTAATGAAATTGGTGTCTTTTGTTTCTTATTCGATTTTAATTAATGGCAGTTCTTATGGCAATTTTCAACCCATGAGGGATTTGAGGCAAGGAGACCTCCTATCATGCTATCTATTTTTATTGTGTTCAAAAGGTCTATCTTGCTTATGAAAAAAGGCAGAATGTTATATTACAGGCATTATGATAACTCTAGGTAGTCCCTTAATATCATATCTTTTGTTTGCTAACAATAGTGTTATTTTTGCAAAAGCTCAAAAACAAAATGCCCGAATATTTTGGACTTGCTTCGAGTTTATGAGCTGGCTTTTGGCCACCAATTAAATTGAAGCAAAATTGTTACTCCTTTAGACCAGTGCTAATCCAATCAAGAATTAAAGTGATAAAGTTACTAGTGCAGCAGATTATAACAAGTATCTTGGTTTGCCAACTCTGATTGGTAGAAAGAAATCACTTTATTTCTAAGTTTTAAAGGACCGAATATGGGAAAACTTGAAAGGTTGGAAAGAGAGTTTACTTTCGAGAAGGGACAAGGAAGTTTTGATAAAAGCAGTGATCCAATCGATTTCAACTTACACTATGGGGTGTTTTAAATTACTAAAAAGGCTGATAAAGAGATTTACATGGCTTGATGGCTCGATTTTGGTGAGGTAATGTGGGAGACAATAAAGGAATTAACTAGATTAAATGGGAAGAATTATGTCAGCCCAAAGATGTTCGGGGGGCTTGGTTTTTAGATCTTTAGAGGATTTCAATAAAGCTTTTGGCTAAACAATGCTGGAGAATCATCAAGCAACTTGATAGTCTAGTTGGTTGAGTGCTACGATCCAAGTATTTTCCTAATGGATCTTTATGGACAACATCAAAAAGGAGATATCCTTCGCATTTATGGCTGAGTTTACAGTGGGGTCGGGATGTGTTATTTCGTGGGGGAGTGTATATAGTTGGGGATTGAAATTCTATTAAGGTTTATACTGATAGCTAGATTCCAAGTGATTGTTATAAGAAGATTCTTTCATCGAGAGTTTTCCATGAAAACATGATGGTTTCCTAGTTGATTTCTCTTTCTGGAATTTGGATTTAATTTTTTATGGTTTTGCAAGTGAAGAAACAAACATGATTTTAAGCATTTCTGTTGGTGGATTAGGGAAATTTGATTTTTTCGCATGGTATTTTTCAACATCGGGCTGCTATTCTGTTAAATCTAATTATAAAGTAGCACGTCAGTTGCATAATGGTGCTTTTATTGGTGATCCTAGTAGCTCTCAGGCTTTTGGGTGGTGGAAAGATTTATGGAAATTGAAGATTCCTAACAGAATTAAAGTTTTATTGTAGAGGGCTTGTGTTTTAGCATTGCAAACAGTTTTAGCCCTATACAAGAGAAAACTTTTTATCTTATGATGTTTGACAGGACCCGACCCACTTGGATCCTGACTGCATGACTTAATATTTCCATTAAGCCAATAAGCAGTTTTTATTCCTACCAAGCTCTTAATAAATAAAATTCAACAAAGGGGAAACTCTATACTACCAGAAATTTTATTAAAAATTTCGACAGCATCTCGTCTGTTTTAACAACATCCCCAAATACAAATAGTTGCAATTCCTATAAAGAAAACATTCCTATACAAATTCCAACTACCAGCACACATATCCCAGTCAAACCAATACAAAATTTTTATAATTCGTAGCTGGACTCAGTATGAAGACTGAGCTGCCTACATACCCTTTTTGCTAGAGATCAAGCTACATGTAGTTCTTTTAAAGCATTTGCAACAATTAGCAAATCGACACTTTCATAAGATCATCATCATCGACATCATCAGCATCACATCACCGGTATCTCTCCCGGTGTGACACACACAATAAACTCATTTTATTCCAAAATCCAAATGGAAATAAGAAATTTCCCAAAATTCTATATTTTGGAAATTTACTGAAAATAATCAAATTTCTTTAGTATTAAAGATTTAAACCCACATTTCCAAAACAAAAGATTCCAGACTTTGTAACATTTAACACTTGAAAGAAATATCGAAAAATTCCTATACTTTCCATATTTACAAAAATGACCCAAACTTTAATAACTTGTATAAATTCCTGCAGAAAATTTGCTATAGTCTTGTTTGTTTCTATAACATTCCCAAAATTTCAAAACATAAATATCTGTAGGAAAAACACGATTTTACTATCCATAATATTCCAAAGTCACAACTTCACCACCAAAAATAAAAGTATACATAAGTTCATGTTCAATTATCCTAACTTCACATTGAAACTACAATATGTTTTCCAATAGACAAAAAGAAAATATATTCAATTCGCATATTCTCCAGCAATGTAACAACCATCCCATAAGAAATAATTATCATAATCAACCAAATTGATTCCCATGCAAACACAAAACTCACAATTCATTTCCCCACGTCATATAGTTTCCCAAACATCCAAGCATGGAAAGGTAAATACTAATAGGTGTGTATATATATATATATTTATATATATAACCATATATCCATTATCTAGAATATGTGTGTCCATATACACCTACATATACTTATGTATGTATATATATATATATAAACTCCAATATAATTCCATCGCATAAAATTAAAATAGAATTATTCATCTCATTAATCTATAACCAACTTCATAAGCATCCAAAACATTAAAATTATGCTTATAACCATAAATACTAACTTCCTCAAACATAACCCATATATCCAAGAAACTCAAGTTTTCTCAACCTCATAAACTTAACTTAGAATTATTTCATAATAACTCATTAAGAATACTAACATCAAAATTACTACAGAAATCGTCCAAACACAGTCTAATTTATACAGTTATTGCATACATAACTCAAAATTATATAACTTCTAAATATCTAAAATTGATGACCAAATTATATACCAACACGAAGCCCACAAGGAGAGTGTTACAACGGTAGTCTTACCTTGACCGGTTGCCGGCGAATCTGACCGGAAAGTGGCTAGAAAGTCGGGGCCAAACTCCAAACATTTGTACTTCCCAAACGAGGAGGATTTGAGCTAAAACGAAGCTAGAATTGGGTTCAGAGGGTCCGAAATAGTGGGGAGGAACTACCCCCACGACCTTAAAGTCGCCGGATTCTGGCTATCAAAGAAAATCGGTCTCACCGGTTTTTCTCTGATTTCTGGCAAAAATCCCGGCTTTCACGGTGGCGCAGCCGATCGGCACCGGCAACTCGCCGATTTCGGCGAAGAATGCTGGTGCGCGGTGGCGGGAGGAGAGAGAGAGAGCGTCGTCGGGGAGAGAGAGAGCTGAATTTCCAAAATTTCTGAAAATTTAAAACCAAAGTAAGGGCAATTTCGTCATTTCACTCATAATATCAGCCTCTGCAAATTTACCAAAATGCCCCTCACACTATTTGAACCATAACCTCTCGGTCTTAGCTCAGAATCAAGCGTGCTACTAGTCTACGAACTCGTATCGGGGAGCTCTACGTATTGGTACCAAAGTCAAAACAAAACTAAAACCACAGAAAAAGTCAACCCCAGGCCCACTTACGGTCAAACTTGGTCAAATTTGAGAATTTTTTAATCTTTTCCTAGGACGGGGTGTTACAATGTTTGTGGTCTTTGCTAAATATATACAGAATCAAGACTGCATGCTTTGTGGAGTTGTCCTTAGGTTAAGCTTATTTGGAAAAAAGTGATATGTTATCAATTTTTAAAAACTATGCATTACACTTCTTTTGCGAATTTATATAACTGTGCTTTAATGAAATTTTCAATTTTTGAGCAAGAAGGTATGGCTATATTTGTTGGGGATTGTGGAATAGGGGAATTGTGTTCTTCATGGTACCTGGCATGTAGATGGGGATGGTTTTTTGGAAAAGATGCCAACTCTTCATATGGTGTTTTATGAGGTTAATGCCTTTCAAGAATCATGTTGGAGCATATTTGTATATGCCACATGCATGTGAGGTGGATTGCTTATTATATTTTGTTACAAGCTGCCACGTGTAATTTGTGCGTGCTATTATAGATTAACTATAAATATTGTGTTACAATTGTAATCAAATATATAGAAATATACAGTCAGTTAGAAAAGATTTCTTTAGAAGCTTATTTCTTTTTTCTTTCTTTATGTTTTCCTGCTCTTTCTCGTGTGCCAAACATATTTCTTTCTGAGATTTCCTCATGGTATCAGAGCTGATATAAAAGGATCTTGAAGATTCAAACATGGCTAATTATTATGCTTCAACTGCAGCAAACGAAGCTACATCATTGCTTGAAAATGAATGTGTCAAATTTTTCTCAGATAATTTGTACAATTCTTTGGATACTATTTCTCCTTTCCGGGGTAATATCTTGAAGTTAAATGATGAAAATTATTTAGTGTGGAAAGCTCAAATCTTACCAAATCTTCGTGGTCATAAATAGGATAGTTTTGTCTCATGTGATGAACCTCATTTTCTGGAAAAAATTGTCTCTGAAGATAAAATCGATTTCTGAAGAAATTTTAGCTCTGCAACATACCTGGATTCTTCAACATCAACTACTTCAAGGCTGGTTAATCTTTGCGATTAATATTAGTGAATTGGGTGATATAGTTGGTTTATGCACTTCTCGACGAATTTGGTTAACACTCTCAAAAAACCTATGCTCCTAAATCTGAGGTTTCAATGCTTCAACTTTGTAATCGATTGCAAACAATGTCTAAAGGAACGATGAAAGTTATCGATTATTGCAAGAAAAAGAAGCGAATTGCATATCAATTGACTGTAAAAGGATTTCTTGTTTAAGATAAAGAGCTTGTTATGTGTATTCTCACTGGACTTGGACCTGAGTATGAAACAATGTATATAAATTATACTAGCAGACCTCCTATTCCAACTTTTCAAGAGGTAAAAAGTTATCTTAGTCATTATGAATCTAAGCTTGAGCAGAAAAATTCTATTTCTATGTTGAATTAAGCTAATTTGGCCTCTGCTTTCAATTCACAAGAACACTTGAATCAATCTTTACCTCAATTTTCTAGATCATTTTCTACTATGAATGTTACTCCCAATAACAATGGACTCAATTTTGGAAATGAATATGCATCTGGTCAACCAAGTTATAAGAAAAGTTATGAAGATGAGAGTATAGGGAGATTTTTTGGCAAAGGTAAAGGTAGAGGAAAATGAGGCAAAAATTTTAGACCTCAATGTCAGATTTGTCATCATATTGGACACATTGTGAATGTGTGTTATTACAATTTTGGTAGTTCTATTTTTCACAATTCTGGTATCCTAAGTTCTGTGAATTCTCAAGATATATCTGGCTTACAGGGTGGATTTTTTTAGTTCTGATCAATCTTATGGATTAGGTCCTCAAAATCACACTAAGTGGTCATGACTGCTAATTTTGCTGGACAACATCCTTACTCAACCATGAACACACAAGTATTTTATGGAAATACTTCATAGGGACAATATGTTTTTAACAATGTTTTGGCTCAAACTTGGTTGCTTGGAGCTCAAAGAAACAACATGTAGTAGTAGCTCGTTCAAGCACAAAAGCCGAGTATCATGCCTTAGCTCACATTGGTGCTAAAATTTGTTGGTTGTAGAATCTTACTATAGAACTTCACTTTCCTCTACCATGTCCAATTATTTGGAGTGATAATACAAGAGCTGTTGCTTTAGCTGCTAATCCTGTTCTCCATGCTCGAGTGAAACACATCGAGATTGATATACACTTTGTTAGAGATAAAGTGTTACACAAGACGTTAGAAGCCAGGTATATACCAACTCATGAACATGTGGCTAATATCTTTACAAAACCTTTAAGTAAAGATCGGTTTCAATATTTGCAAGATAAACTTCATGTTATGTCTCAATAATGTTATTTGAGTTTTCTCAAAGAAGATCAAAAAAAGAGGTTCTGTTTGAGGGGGCATATTACAGAAATACAGAAGTATCCTTCACTGTAAAATTAGGAAAGCCACATAATCAATTTTGTTATTAACTCTCATGTGAAAAGCACATGATCTAATTAGTTTTGTTGTTAATTAGTTAGCTTTTCTGTTATAAGCATAGCCACATGTTCATTAAGCATTGATCATTATGAATGTATTTGTTTTACGTATATAAGCCATGCTCTGTTCTACGAGCTAATTGTAATTTTCATTTCTATAAGTATAGAAGACTTAGTTCATTTTGCTATCTTTGCTTTTATACTTTTCTCGTCATTTTCTTTTCTTCCAAACATCTTTTACCTAAAATCGTTTGATCTTTCTCAACTAAGAGTAATATTAAGTATGTCATGTTTCAGTATACTATGAAGATGATCAATTTTGTTATAGAAGTTGGAGACAAATATATTTTGGAAATGACATAGTCTGCGATCTGTAATACGTGGACATAATTTTAATTTTCAAACGATATATGTCCATTATTTTTTCATTTGTCTCGAAATCGAAACATGGGCATCCGTCAAAAAACCACTGTTAACCCCCTTAAGTCCAACCCCTAGTAAGAAGACATCAAATGGGCCGTCCTTATGTACGAAAGTGCTTGTGCTTCAGTTGCTCTTGTACACAACGGCTGTGGCATGCTAAATTTGCACCAATTGATCATATAAAGGCAATAGTGTTTTTTTTTTTTTTTGTGGCTACAATTTCCAGTTCAAGATTGTGTTTCTGCTTGTAATAAGCCAGCTTATATTTTGTCTGGGGTCTTAGATTCTTCTACTACAACTACTAACATTGATTCACAGCTTATAGATTTGTCTAATATTTTTGTTTCCCAGTCTAGTTCCTAAGAATTGTGTTCTTAATGATAAGCATGACTCTAGTAACAATAGTAATGAAGTTCATGCACCTGTCCATAACAGTGTTGATTTAGGTGTTTTACATCAAAGGCTAGGACATGCTTATTCTCTTGTAATAAAGAAAGTATTGTCTTTGTACAAACCAACTTTGCAAATTAATAAAGATTCAGTGTTTTGTGAAGCATGTCAATTTGGCAAAGGTCATATGTGTAGTTTTCCATTCTCTGAGTCACTTGCACAAGCTCCACTTGAGTTGATTCATACAGATATTTGAGGACCAGCTCTTACTTCCTCAACATAAGGCTTTTGTTATTATGTCTATTTCTTGGAAGATTATTCCAGATATACTTGGATTTATCCCCTCAAACAAAAATTAGAGACTCTAATTGTATTTAAACATTTTCATGTTATGGTTGAAAGATTGTTGGATACAAAATTAAAGTGCTTATGTTCTGATTGGGGTGGTGAGTATAGATGATGTGGGCATCGAGCGCTCTTCTAGCATGGATGTTCGTGATAAGGACATTACGTTGCCAAGTGGACCAGTGACGCGTTCTCGAGCTAAGAAAATCAAAGGAATGCTTGGATTTGTGAAAAGAATTATGGATGAAGATCGATTCAAGTTTCCAAATGATTTGAACACTTTTCCGAGGCCTAATGATGATTTAAGCATCTTGTCCAACCAAGGGATGAAAGTCGTAATGATGCTCGGGAGTTGCGGATGATGTGGGCATCGAGCGCTCTTCTAGCATGGATGTTCGTGATAAGGACATTACGTTGCCAAGTGGACCAGTGACGCGTTCTCGAGCTAAGAAGATCAAAGAGGGAATGCTTGGACTTGTGAAAAGAATTATGGATGAAGATCGATTCAAGTTTCCAAATGATTTGAACACTTTTCCGAGGCCTAATGATGATTTAAGCATGTTGTCCAACCAAGGGATGAAAGTCGTAATGATGCTCGGGAGTTGCGGAGACGAAACGGCATCATTTTAAAAATAAACAACTTAGAATGGCAATTTCGTAATTTAGCTATTTTCGGATTATAATGGCAGTTTTGTAATTATTTCTATTTTCGGATTATTTTTATTTAGGGTTAGTTTTTAGCCTTAGGATTACCTTCCTAATTTCCTTAGGATTACTTTCCTAATTTTCTTAGGATTAGTTTCCTAATTACTTTATGGTTTAGATTGATTCTTGATCTAACCCTAGTCCTTATATAAAGGGGGATCAATTCTTTTGTAAGGAAGATTGGAGTTTTTAATCAATTGAGAGAATTAATTTTCCCATTGCTCCCATGAGTGTTCTTGCAAGGTGAGGAATCAATTTCTTCTTCTTGTTGCATTAGGAGTTGAATTATCTTATCAAAGTAGAAATACTTTGTGGCGATTATTCTTCTCTTTCCCTAGCCTTCTAATCCACGTTTTTAGATACAAGTTATCTAAGGGTTTGGTAGGGCGGGTTCTTGTTTTCCAATTATTGTTCAATATTTCTTGTGTGTTTGGGGTTTCGGATTCTTTAATCTTGGGGTTCCGCATCAATAGACCATTTCTACCTTATCTCAAAGAGTTAGGAATTCAGTTCAAGCACTCTTGTCCTCATACTCACCAGTAAAATGGAAGGACAGAAAGTAAACACAGGCATATTGTGGAGGCATGACTTTGTTTACTTTCCCAAGCTCATATGCCTTTGATTTACTGGTGGGAAGCATTTCATTATGCTATGTTGTTGATTAATAGGCTTCCTACTTCAGTGTTGAAGTTTCAAAGTCCTTACCAAGTGTTATTTGATAAAATTTCTGATTATGAGTTTCTTAAAGTGTTTGGATGTAGTTGTTTTCCAAAGTTAAGAGCTTATAAGCACAAGTTTGCTTTTCATACATCAAAATGTGTTTTTCTTGGATATATTGAAAGTCATCAAGGGTATAAGTGTTTGGACAATTCTGGATGGGTCAATCTTTCTCGAAGTGTGACTTTTCATGAAACATATTTTTCTTTCTTGTCTGGTTATTGCTCTGGAGAATCTTCATTAGTGAATGACAAGCTTGCTTATTCAAAATCTTCTCTTACTATTTTAAAGTGTTCTTCTCAGCGGTTAAATGTTTCATCAACTTCAGTGCTTGATTCTTTTTCTAATACACATTTCAGATAATTATAGTTCTACAGCAGCTACAAATTTAGTTGACTTATCTTCTCCTCATTCTGCCATAATATTACGTGACTCTAATAGTCATTCTCACTTAGTCACTTCATCATAGTTGGTGCCAACATCTGATACAGTGCCTACAGAAGCTAATCATGACTCATTTGTTTTGCCACAAACTATTTGTCACTTAAATAATGCTTTATCATATTCTAGTCTTCAATTGTATAGGGATCTGCCAATTGTCCAGTCTATTGAGGATTCACTTCCTATTAATATTGTGCCTTCAACAACTTTACAGAAGTCTATGTCAGTGCATCCAATGCAAACTCGTTCCAAGAATGGTATTTTAAAGCCAAAATGTCATATGCATGTGAGGTAGATTGCTAATTATATTTTGTTACAAGCTGCCACATGTAATGTGTGTCTGCTATTACAGATTAACTATAAATACTGTGTTACAATTGTAATCAAATCTATAGAAATATAGAGTTAGTTAGAAAAGATTTCTTTATAAGCTTCTTTCTCTTTTCTTTCTTTATATTTTTCTGCTCTTTCTCGTGTGCCAAACATATTTCTTTCTAAGATTTCCTTAGGTTCCAACTGTGAGGGTTTTATGTTGAGTCCTTCCAGCAATTGGATGTATTAAAGTTAATGTAAATGGTGGTCTTCAGCAAGCTAACAAAAGGATGGGTGTTGGAATTGTAGTTAGGAATGAATTTGGGTTGTTGATGTGATGCGGAACCCCAAGCTTAAATAAACTGTAATCCCAACACACAAGATGATATGGAACAAACCCTAGGTAAAATCCCGCCCTATAGCACCTCTAGATAACAATTGTATCTAGCAACACTAATTAGAAGGCAAAGAATGAAATTGAAATTCGCCACAAAGTAAATACCTTTGATAAGAAGATCAATTCCTAATGCAACAAGTAGAAGAAGAACTATCCTCACTTGGAACACACAAGTCTTGTTGAAAACAAGAATAGATTCTATTTAATCAATCATCAAAGTTGTTTTTTTTACAAACTAGTAACCTCCCCTTTATATAGAGATTAGAGTTAGGTTAAGAATCAATCTAGACCATAAAATAATTAGGAAACTAATCCTAAGGCTTAAAACTAACCCAAAATAGAAATAATTACAAAACTGCCATTATAATTTGGAAATAGCAATAATTACAAAACTGCCATTATAATCCGAAAATAGCTAAATTACGAAACTGCCATTGTAATCCGAAAATAGCTAAAATTATGTCGTTTCATCTTTGCAACTCCCAAGAAGCATTACCACCTTCATTCATTGCTTGGACATCATGCTTAAAACATCATCTTTTGCTCCAATGGTAGAATATGGCACTATGATGCTGTATCATTCCCTTCCTCTTCAAAAAGATTCGTCCTCGAATCTGAATCCATATCGAAAGGAAAAATATCAGAAACATTAAAAATAGTGGACTCATTGTACTCACCCTGAAGGGCTATTTTGTATGCGTTGTCCTTTACTCTTTCAAGCACTTGAAAAGGTCCATTGCCTCTAGCATCCAACTTAGACTTCCTAAGGTTGAAAAACTTTTTCTTCCTTAAATATACCCAAACCCAATCTCCTGGTTTGAATATCCTCCACGTGTCATCCCATAAAACTTTCCCAAAGGGACTCAAAAATTCCACATCCCTATCATATTTAATAGTTCTAGGCACTCCATGCAATTTTGATTTCTCATCAAAGTCCTGCAATAAAGAGACAAAAACACTAGGCAAATCGGGGTTAAGGTTAGTTTCACAAAGCAAAACTTCTCGAAACCTCACTAATAATATTGCTTTCTTGCCTAAGAATGCACTACTGACTTCTCTCTCTTTTGCATTAAAACTCTTTTTCTTTTCACTCATCTCACTTTTTTCTATTGCACTTTCCTCTTTATTTTTCTTACTAGTGCAATCACTCACCATTGGGCCTTTATTTATATTATTTTCACTTTTGGCCTCTTTACACTCAATTTTTTTATTTGTCTCACTTCCCAAATCCCCATGTGAACTTTTGGATAATTTCAATTGTTCAAAATACACCTCCATTGGAGATAAAGGTGCAAGTGTGACTTTCTTTTCATTATGCTCATGTCTCCTAGCCCTTGGTTCCTCCCTCCATGTGCGTCTCCTCATGGAATGATTTGAGACTTCATCATCATCGGAACCCGTTGGCTCGATATCTCTAGTTCGCAAACCATCTCTCCCTGGGTTATTTGTGGCGGTCATAAATACTTCACTTACGTTATCATTTAGCTCATCCACCTTCATCTCTTTGTAATACTCCTCTACGGACCTAGACCCTTGTGTGAGTCTCTGCAACTTTTGATGAAGCTCTCTATAGTAATAAGATGGTACAAACCTCTTCCTCATAATTCTCTTCATCTCATCCCAAGTTGAGATCGGATCTTCTCTATACATCCTCCTTGATTGTATAAGTTGCTTCCACCAAACTAGAGCATAGTCGGTGAACTCCACTGCGGCTAGTTTAACAATTTTCTCCTCAGAGTAATTGTGACAATCAAATATTAACTTTACCTTCTTTTCCCATTCCAAGTATGCCTCGGCATCACTTCTTCCCTTGAATGATGGAATGTGCATCTTAATGGAACTTAGGTTGTCATCCCTTCCTCCTCTTGGCTCCTCTCTCCTAGGTCTTCTCCTTACTGTTTGAACTTCATACTCTTCTTCATCGAAAACATTCACTTCTTGTCTCATGTGTCGTGTTCCCTCCCTTCTAGTATTATTGGACATGGTCATCTCCCTCATTTGCTCCATCATCTCATCCATCCTAGATTTCAATGCTTTTTCCATCCTAGAAGTCAATCTCTCTTCCATCCTTCTATACTCACCCTCCAAAGATTGTCGTAAAAGTTTTGGATCCGGTATTACCACTTGCTCTTCTTCCGAAGTAGAAACTCCCTTTCCGTCTCTTTTAGACATTCTTACACACTCCCTTACGTGTTTAACTCAAAAATAGTAAACCCTCGTGATGCGGGCATCATAGAGTCATATTCTAGCATTGAAACAAAAGATGATGATATCATCTTATCTAGTAAATCAGTGATGCGTTCTCGAGTTAAGAAGATCAAAGAGGGAATGCTTGGACTTGTGAAAAGAATTATGGATGAAGATCGATTCAAGTTTCCAAATGGTTTGAACACTTTTCCGAGGCCTAATGATGATTTAAGCATGTTGTCCAAGCAAGGGATGAAAGTCGTAATGCTGCTCGAGAGATGTGAAGACGAAACGACGTCATTTTAAAAATAAACAACTTAGAATGGAAATTTCATAATTTTAGCTATTTTCGGATGATAATGGCAGTTTCGTAATTTAGCTATTTTTGAATTATAATGGCAGTTTCGTAATTTAGCTATTTTCGGATTATAATGGGAGTTTTGTAATTTTTGCTATTTTTGTTTTTAGGGTTAGTTTTCAACCTTAGGATTACTTTTTTAATATTTAATGGTTTAGATTGATTCTTGATCTAACCCTAGTCCATATATAAAGGGGGATCAATTCTTTTGTAAGACAGATTTGAGTTTTTAATCAATTGAGAGAATTAATTTTGCTATTGCTCCCAGGAGTGTTCTTGCAAGGTGAGGAATCAATTTCTTCTTCTTGTTGCATTAGGAGTTGAATTATCTTATCAAAGTAGAAATACTTTGTGGCGATTATTCTTCTCTTTCCCTAGCCTTCTAATCTACATTTTTATATACAAGTTATCTAAGGATTTGGTAGGGTGGGTTCTTGTTTCCAATTACTGTTCAATATTTCTTGTATGTTTGGGGTTTTGGATTCTTTAATCTTGGGGTTCCGCATCAATTGGTATCAGCACATTGGTTGAGATAAGTACCTATCTATCTTTGTTTTCAATATCTTTGTGTTCTTCGTTCATAATACTTTGATTCCCAAAAGAAAAAAAAATGTTGTGTTTGATCCGTGCGTCTATTTTTTTATCTTGTTGATTTGGGGTTTTTTTTTATTCAAAGAAGAGAACAAGTAAAAAAAAAAAAAACCCTAATCGCACTATAGGCGCCTGGGGTTGCACCTTGGGTCACACCTGGGCACGTCTATCCGCAAGGCATCCCTGAAAAAAAAAATCCGATTTTTGTTTTATTTTCTTTTTCTTTTTTGCTTAGGGTAATATTTACTTTCCATTACTCTAATTCTTATTTTTTTTTTGCTTTTCTTTTGTTCTACTTTCTTTCTTTGGTTAGGTTTTGAGATTGTGATAATTGTTTTTCTTGCTTTGATTTGTTGTGTTTAACTCTAAAGTGCAACTTGATTCTGGAGATTGTGAGTGGTAAAAGGCATGAGTGGTGAGCACATTGAGGGTAAAAGCCAAAATTGTGTGAAACACGAGCGTAGTTACCATTAAAAAGAGTGAAACACGTGAGGGAGAGAAGTAAGGATTTTTGTTTTACTAATTTTTTCTTGTAGAAACTAAGATGTCAAGAAGAAAACGAAAAGAAACTCATTATGAGGAAGAGCTCGAAAAGGAGATGACATCGGACATGAAGCTTTTTTACAAAGCCTTCAAAGGAGAATTTCGGAGGTTGAACAAGAAGATGGATAAGCTAAATGATAAGGTAAGTGAATTCTTTTTGACAGCATCTCCAAGGAGGGAGGAACCAGGAGCTTGGAGACATGAGCATAATGAAAAGAAAGTCACACTTGCACCTTTATCTTCAATGGAGGTGTATTTTGAACAATTGAAATTATCCAAAAGTTCATATGGGCATTTGGGAAGTGAGACAAATAAAAAAATTGAGTGTAAAGAGGCCAAAAGTGAAAATAATATAAATAAAGGCCCAATGGTGAGTGATTGCACTAATAAGAAAAATAAAGAGGAAAGTGCAATAGAAAAAAGTGAGATGAGTGAAAAGAAAAAGTGTTTTAATGCAAAAGAGAGAGAAATCAATAGTGCATTTTTAGGCAAAAAAGCAATATTATTAGTGAAGTTTCGAGAAGTTTTGCTTTGTGAAACTAACCTTAACCCCAATTTGCCTAGTGTTTTTCTCTTTTTATTGCAGGTTTTTGATGTGAAATCAAAATTGCATGGCGTGCCTAGAACTATTAAATATTATAACGATGAGGAATTTTTGATGACACATGGAGGATATTCAAACCAGGAGATTGGGATTGGGTATATTTAAGGAAGAAAAGGTTTCCTAACCTTAGGAAATCAAAGTTCGATGCTAGAGGAGATAAACCGTTTCAACTGCTTGAAAGAGTCAATTACAACGCATACAAAATTGCCCTTCAAGGGGAGTACAATGAGTCCGCTATTTTCAATGTTTATGATATTTTTGCTTTCGATAAGGATTCAGATTCGAGGACGAATCTTTTTGAAGAGGAAGGGAATGATGCGGGCATCATAGAGTCATATTGTAGCACCGAAACAAAAGATGATGACATCATCTTACCTAGTAAACTAGTGATGCGTTCTCGAGTTAAGAAGATCAAAGAGGGAATGCTTGGACTTGTGAAAAGAATTATGGATGAAGATCGATTCAAGTTTCCAAATGATTTGAACACTTTTCCGAGGCCTAATGATGATTTAAGCATGTTGTCCAAGCAAGGGATGAAAGTCGTAATGATGCTCGAGAGATGTGGAGACGAAACGGCGTCATTTTAAAAATAAACAACTTAGAATGGAAATTTCATAATTTTAGCTATTTTCGGATGATAATGGCAGTTTCGTAATTTAGCTATTTTTGGATTATAATGGTAGTTTCGTAATTTAGCTATTTTCGGATTATAATGGCAGTTTTGTAATTTTTGCTATTTTTGTTTTTAGGGTTAGTTTTCAACCTTAGGATTACTTTCTTAATATTTAATGGTTTAGATTGATTCTTGATCTAACCCTAGTCCTTATATAAAGGGGGATCAATTCTTTTGTAAGACAGATTTGAGTTTTTAATCAATTGAGATAATTAATTTTCCTATTGCTCCTAGGAGTGTTCTTGCAAGGTGAGGAATCAATTTCTTCTTCTTGTTGCATTAGGAGTTGAATTATCTTATCAAAGTAGAAATACTTTGTGGCGATTATTCTTCTCTTTCCCTAGCCTTCTAATCCACGTTTTTAGATACAAGTTATCTAAGGGTTTGGTAGGGCGGGTTCTTGTTTCCAATTACTGTTCAATATTTCTTGTATGTTTGGGGTTTTGGATTCTTTAATCTTGGGGTTCCGCATCACCTCGTGTTTCATTCAAATTTGGCTTTTACCCTTTATATGCTCACAACTTAAGTCTTGTTCACCAAGTTGCACTTCAGAACCAATTATCTTAAACAAAAATATAAAACTAAAGTAGCAAATTTCAAAATTAAAACCTAACAATAAAAGCAAGTTCAATTCTAGAGCAAAATTGGCACAAAAAAAAAGGACAAAAGAGTAATGAAACAAATAATAATTACTTTATAAAATTAACACAATGAGAATAGTAAACTAAACAAATTTAGAATAGGAAAGTATGAAAATAAGAAACTATGAGAATAGGAAACAAAGTAAATTAAGAATAGGAAAGTAAGAAAATAAGAAACTATGATAATAGGAAACAAATTAAATTGAGAATAGGAAAGTAAGAAAATAAGAAACTATGAGAATGGGAAACAAATAAATTAGGAAAGTAGGAAATATGGAATAATAAAAATCAGAAATCAATTAGGAATAAGTAACTTTCCTAATATTTAAGCAACCAATCTCAATATTCCAACTTTTAATTCCTTTTTTTTTTTTTTGCTACGATTTTTGTTTTCTTTCCTTTGTTTTTTGGTATATATAATCAGATTCCTCTTTTTCTGTTTTTTTTTTGGTACGATTTATTTTTTGGGTACTAAAACACCAAGAACAATGAAGAACACAAAGAACTCAAGAACAAAAGAAAAAAAAACGCAGAAACAAGAAGCTAATCAAAGACTCCAAAAAAAAACAAAGAACAAGATATATAGGTTTTTATCTTGGCCTTGCTCTGATACCAAATGATGCGGAACCCCAAGCTTAAAGAAACTGTAATCCCAACACACAAGATGATATGGAACAAACCCTAGGTAAAATCTCGCCCTATAGCACCTCTAGATAACAATTGTATCTAGCAACACTAATTAGAAGACAAAGAATGAAATTGAAATTCACCATAAAGTAAATACCTTTGATAAGAATATCAATTCCTAATGCAACAAGTAGAAGAAGAACTATCCTCACTTGGAACACACAAGTCTTGTTGAAAACAAGAATAGATTCTATTTAATCAATCATCAAAGTTGTTTTTTTTACAAACTAGTAACCTCCCCTTTATATAGAGATTAGGGTTAGGTTAAGAATCAATCTTGATCATAAAATAATTAGGAAAGTAATCGTAAGGCTTAAAACTAACCCTAAATAAAAAGTATCCGAAAATAGAATTAATTACAAAACTGCCATTATAATTTGGAAATAGCAATAATTACGAAACTGCCATTATAATCCGAAAATAGCTAAATTACAAAACTGCCATTGTAATCCGACAATAGCTAAAATTACGTCGTTTCATCTTTGCAACTCCCGAGAAGCATTACCACCTTCATTCATTGATTGGATATCATGCTTAAAACATCATCTTTTGCTCCAATGGTAGAATATGGCACTATGATGCCCGTATCATGATGGAAGGTGCGACAATTTCTTTCTTTTCATATATGAACCTCTAAAAGTCCAACTATTTGTTATTTTTTAGGCTTTAAGGTTCTGTATTGATGTTGTTTTTCAAAGTGGCGAGCTAATTTATGATTCTTATTAGCTGTTCATTTTATTGGGAATAGCTCTGTTATGACAACAGTTGTTTTATTTTACAATATATTAAGAGCTTGTTAAGTTCTGGTGTTTCCTTTTTCATTTTCTCATGCTTCTAGAAAAGCAAATTAGGTGGCGCATGTTTTAGCTAAACATGCCTTAGTTATCCTTTATGTTGAAACTTGGATGGAAGTAGGCCCATAATGGTTGCTTCCATTTTACAAGTTGATATAGAATTTTATATTCCTGATTGTTCTTAATACATTTTCATTTTCATAAAAAAATAAGACACAATATTGCCCCTTTAATTATCCAAAAAGAAATAAAATAAAAAATTTCCAAAATGGAAAAATTGATAAAAATAAAAATAGAATTAAAAATCTCAATCCCGTGATTCCAAAGCAACTGTACTCATCACCTCTCCAATTTACATAAATTTTACCTTCAAAATTGGCCTATCCTCCTCCTTAGAACAATTATCCCCACTAAAAAGAATAAGATCATTAACATTAAAACCTATGTTGTCCTACTATGACTTGGAAGTTTTAAACGATAAGCATTGGAATTATAATTCTCAACAATCTCCATTGGACCAATCTTTCTAGCAGATAACTTATTGTACTCACTAACAAGGAATTGATCCGTAGTTCAAACTGCCCACGTACAATCTGCAACTTTGAATTCCACAAAACATCGCATTTTGTTTGCTTTTTTTTTTTAGCACGAGACTAGAGCAATTTTTGGTGTATTTGTTGGTGAGTCTACTACAATGTCAATACAAAATGCATCATATTGGTGTGGATCTTGGACTGTGTAAGGAGTGGTGCCAAGTTAAGAGGATAACAAGAATAAAAACAAAGACCATACCTCAAAAAAACTCTACCTTGTATGTCTACTGACAACATGATTATGTGCAAAATTCTACTAGATATTATTTTTGATCCCAAGATGTCAACTATTGTCTTACCAAACACCACAAAAGAACTACTAGATAATCTATCTATGGATGATATGCGTTGCTGAAAGCTAACTTTATTATGATCGACTTCAACAAACTCCGCAAGAAATGACTAAGAAAGCGAATGTTGCAATTCAACACAATGGAAGCATGAATACCATGCATTCGGCACACTTCTATAAAATAGATCTGCAACACACTAGTAGAATCTATCTTTTTTGCACTAAAATAAAATAATCCATGTTTGAGAACTTATCCATCACCATATTTAAAAAATCAAAATCTCGTTGCGTATGTACTAACATATGTTCACGGAGCAAAGAAATAGGTATAGCCATATAAAATCCAATAATAGTAGTTGTATCATTAGACAACTAACATATACAACATCACTCCATAAACTACTCCACCTTATTTTGCATGGACGACAAATAATAAAAGGCAACAAGTTATAGTAGAATTCTATCACGACCTACATGCCTCTTACCAAGCAATTCGCAAATTATTTTCTCCTTTAAATTGCATTTTCTCCTTTAAATAAGAAATCATTCACTAATAAAAATTATGTTCTCATGTCACCTGCTAGAAGTTTTTCCAAGACAAAAGAAAAAAAAAATCTATAGCAATGGTGTGCATGAAACCGACTGGACCGAGAAAACCAACCAAACTGCACAATATTGTCAATTTTGGTAACTGACCAGTGGTCAGTTAGTTAATGGTCCAATGACAAAGAAGATGGTTGGCGTTGGTCTCATATATGGCAAAACCGCCAATGATTGAATCGACCGAGGTTTTATTTCTAGTTGTTTGAAATATTTTTATGCATATATGATGCGGAACCCCAAGATTAAAGAATCCGAAATCCCAAACACACAAGAAATATTGAACAATAATTGGAAAACAAGAACCCGCCCTACCAAACCCTTAGATAACTTGTATCTAAAAACGTGGATTAGAAGGCTAGGGAAAGAGAAGAATAATCGCCACAAAGTATTTCTACTTTGATAAGATAATTCAACTCCTAATGCAACAAGAAGAAGAAATTGATTCCTCACCTTGCAAGAACACTCCTGGGAGCAATAGGAAAATTAATTCTCTCAATTGATTAAAAACTCAAATCTTTCTTACAAAAGAAATTGATCCCCCTTTATATAAGGACTAGGGTTATATCAAGAATCAATCTAAACCATAAAGTAATTAGGAAGTTTCCTAAGAAAATTAGGAAAGTAATCCTAAGGAAATTAGGAAGGTAATCCTAAGGCTAAAAACTAACCCTAAATAAAAATAATCCGAAAATAGAAATAATTACAAAACTGCCATTATAATCCGAAAATAGCTAAATTACGAAATTGCCATTCTAAGTTGTTTATTTTTAAAATGATGCCGTTTCGTCTCCGCAACTCCCGAGCAGCATTACCACCTTCATTCCTTGCTTGGACATCATGCTTAAATCATCATATTTTGCTCCAATGGTAGAATATAGCTTTATGATGCCCGCATCATCTTGCAAAGTACCCACTACCCATTTGAGATTTCTTTGCATAGAAATCTATTTGGGTATATACACAAACGCATACATGTATACATGTGAAATGTGAATTATTTGCAAATTTTGGGGTATATGCCAACATCGTGGGTATATGCCAATTTGTGGATTGATTTTGTTTAAAGAAAGAAACCAAAAGGTTGCACTAAATACGCGGAAAAAAATAAGCTGATTGAAATTGAAGACTATAAGATGAAATCGCCTTTATCTTCCACAAACAAATTGAAATTAATTTAAAAAATAGGTTTTTTTTTTCCAAATAATCTCAACTTTAAGCCCATTTATATACTCTAGCCCAACCCACAAAATCAACCTAATTGACCGACCAATTTTTACTCCGTCAAAGTGACTTTCGGTTGAAAATTGACTGACCGACTAAATTTTTTACCATTGGTTAATCCACCTAACTGACTGATGCACACCCCTAGTCTATAACATATATGTCTTTATATGATTCAAGGCCCACTACGTTCACATTCATGGTAATAACCAAACATTTCTTCCTACTTAGTTCTTCTCCCTTGTTCAAGGTATTGGATTTATGTTTAATGCAAAAGAAAAATTGCTGGAGAAATTTTTCCTACTCAACATGTATGGTCGACACCTTATCTTGGATATTTAGATGTCACAGTGTATCATGGTCAGTTTACAATAGAAAATCCTAATGGAAAACATAATGCCTACAATGGAAAATAGCATGCACCATTACATAGAATTCCGCATCATAAATACATAGCTCACCTTTATGCCATACAACTTATCACTAAAATATGACATTGATCTCCCAAATTGACTTAGGCACAACTCCACTACCAAATTTGAAGCATCTGAGTGTAGCTTAAGTGATAGTATCTAGATCTGTTGTCCATTCAAATGTCTTGCTTGATGCAATAAGTAATTAGAGCCATAATACTGATAAAATGAATAATGGAACACTTACAAAAAAAAAGAGTCTAATAAAAATCGAGCAATTCTATTACTGTTAGCAATTGAAGCCATTACAAAATCATTACAATCTTTAATTCATCCACATTAACCCTTCTGCCAATAATAAACACAAAAAAGAAGAAGATAAAATCCACAAAAAAGAGAACTTTTTCATCATTGCATAAAATTCTTCCTTGTGTAATCCTAGAAAAATCTTACATAAATGTTGCTCAAAATTATCACTATAGATCAAAATTTCATAAAGAAAACAACAAATACGTTTATCAATTTAAGGATGTATAATTTGCATATTGGTAGTCGGGGAATTCGATGACCAAAAATGACTTTACCAACCACTCATATTGTCCTTCGCGAGATAAAAGTCGTCTTCCACTTATCTCTTAGACAAATTTGAATATGGTGGTACTTACTTTTCAAATCCAACTTACTGAATATCGTAGCTCCACTCAGTTGATCCAGAAAATAATTTAGCTATGGTATAAAAAATGATGTGGAACCATTTTATTGACAAGCCAACTGTCCACGCACATCCTCCAACAACCATTTTTCTCGATATCAATAATGCTAGCACTGCATATGGACTAAAAGGGATCAATTTAATAAGACCCTTCAATTGCAATTCTTCCACTTGTCTCCTGAACTCTTCATGCTCCTTCAGTATCATGTGGTAAAGAGGTCAATTAGTAAACACTATACCTGGTACAAGATCAATTTGGTGCTGTATGTCTTGTAATGATGGTAGACCTTTTGCAACTTGTTCAAAAATAAGTTTGCAAATTCTTGTAACTATTCCAAGTATCCCATCAATTCCAGTACACATTGTAGCCACCAATGCAAAAATATTTAGGAATTCCACATCTTTTTTTCCAACTTGGCCAAAGACAACAAACTGATGCCATTACTCTGTGAATTGTGTGATTTTCGTTCTCTTGTTGGGCAACAAAATAATCATGAAGGTATTAAACATAAAATTGTAAAATTTAAATGCCCATCATAAACTACTTTGCGGTCAGCCATGGTCGCTCTAGAAATAGATGACATGCATCTATCACTACCACGTTACAATGGATTATCTTTGTAATTGAAGCCTAAAATTAACAAGGCTGCACCGTGCATCCATCCCTTTTTTTTAGCTGATGCGGAACCCCAAGCTTAAAGAAACTGTAATCCCAACACACAAGATGATATGGAACAAACCCTAGGTAAAAACCCGCCCTATAGCACCTCTAGATAACAATTGTATCTAGCAACACTAATTAAAAGGCAAAGAATGAAACTGAAATTCGCCACAAAGTAAATTACCTTTGATAAGAAGATCAATTCCCAAATGCAACAAGTAGAAGAAGAACTATCCTCTCTTGGAACACACAAGTCTTGTTGAAAACAAGAATAGATTCTCAATAATCAATAATCAAAGTTGTTTTACAAGCTAGTAACCCCCCCTTTATATAGATATTAGGGTTAGGTTAAGAATCAATCTAGACCATAAAATAATTAGGTAAGTGATGTGGGCATTGAGCGCTCTTCTAGCATGGATGTTCGTGATAAGGACATTAGATTACCAAGTGGACCAGTGACACGTTCTCGAGCTAAGAAGATCAAAGAGGGAATGCTTGAACTTGTGAAAAGAATTATGGATGAAGATCGATTCAAGTTTCCAAATCATTTGAACAGTTTTCCGAGGCCTAATGATGATTTAAGCATGTTGTCCAAGCAAGGGATGAAAGTCGTAATGGTGCTCGAGAGTTGCGAAGACGAAACGGCGTCATTTTAAAAATAAACAACTTAGAATGGCAATTTCGTAATTTTAGCTATTTTCGGATTATAATGGCAGTTTCGTAATTTAGTTATTTTCGGATTATAATGGCAGTTTTGTAATTTTTGCTATTTTTGTTTTTAGGGTAAGTTTTCAACCTTAGGATTACTTTTTTAATATTTAATGGTTTAGATTGATTCTTGATCTAACCCTAGTCATTATATAAAGGGGGATCAATTCTTTTGTAAGACATATTTGAGTTTTTAATCAATTGAGAGAATTAATTTTCCTATTGCTCCCAGGAGTGTTCTTGCAAGGTGAGGAATCAATTTATTCTTCTTGTTGCATTAGGAGTTGAATTATCTTATCAAAGTAGAAATACTTTGTGGCGATTATTCTTCTCTTTCCCTAGCCTTCTAATCCACGTTTTTAGATACAAGTTAACAAAGGGTTTGGTAGGGCGGGTTCTTGTTTCCAATTACTGTTCAATATTTCTTGTATGTTTGGGGTTTCGGATTCTTTAATCTTGGGGTTCCACATCAATTGGTATCAGAGAATTGGTTGAGATAAGTACCTATCTATCTTTGTTTTCAATTTCTTTGTGTTCTTCGTTCATAATACTTTGACTCCCAAAAGAAAAAAAAAAGTTGTGATTGATCCGTGCGTCTTTTTTTTATCTTGCTGATTTGGGGGTTTTTTTTTATTCAAAGAAGAGAACAAGTAAAAAAAAAAAAACCCTAATCGCACTACAAGCGCCTGGGGTTGCACCTTGGGTCACACCTGGGCAGGTCTGTCCGCAAGGCATCCCAAAAAAAAAAAAAAAAAAACACCAAATTTTGTTTTTTTTTCTTTTTCTTTTTTGCTTAGGGTAATATTTTCTTTCTTTCTTTAGTTAGGTTTTGAGATTGTGATAATTGTTTTTCTTGCTTTGATTTGTTGTGTTTAACTCTAAAGTTCAACTTGATTCTGGAGATTGTGAGTGGTAAAAGGCTTGAGTGGTGACCACATTGAGGGTAAAAGCCAAAATTGTGTGAAACACGAGCGTAGTTACCATTAAAAAGAGTGAAACAAGTAAGGGAGAGAAGTAAGGGTTTTCTTTTTACTAATCTTGTCTTGTAGAAACTAAGATGTCAAGAAGAGAAGGAAAAGAAGCCGCTCATTCCGAGTAAGAGCATGAAAAGGAGATGACACCAGACATGAAGCTCTTATACAAGGCCTTCACAGGAGAATTGCGAAGGTTAAACATGAAGAAGGATGAATTAAATGATAAGGTAAATGAAGTCTCTATGTCCGCCACAAATAACCCAAGGAGAGATGGTTCGCAGACTAGAGATATAGAACTATCGGTTTTCGAGGATGATGAAGTCTCAAATCATTCTATGAGGAGACGTCCAAGGAGGGAGGAACCAAGGGCTAGGAGAGATGAGCCGAGAGAAAGAAGGGACGACAACATAAGCTCCATAAAGATGCAAATACCACCATTCAAGGGGAGACATGATGCTGAAGTATATTTGGAGTGGGAAAGCAAGGTTGAACTAATTTTCGCTTGCCACAACTACTCGGATGAGAAGAAGGTAATACTCGCGGCTTTAGAGTTTACCAATTATGCTTTGGTTTGGTGGGAACAATTATTGCAAACTAGGACGAGATATGGTGAAGATCCAATTGTAACTTGGGGCGACATGAAAAGGGTGATGAGTAGAAGATTTGTACCATCTTTTTATTACCAGGAGGTACACCAAAAGTTGCAGCGGCTCTCCCAATGAACCAGGATGGTAGAAGAGTACCACAAGGAGATGGAGATGCTCCTAATCCGAGCCAACATAGATGAGGAACAAGAGGCTTCCATGGCTCGATTCTTAAGTGGACTCAATAGAGAGATTGCTGACACTGTGGAACTACATCCATATGTAGAGATAGAAGACTTGGTGAACATGGCAATCAAGGTGGAAAATCAACTTAAAAGAGAAGGGACTACTCGAAGCTACTCAAATTCCAACTCTAAATGGAATTTAAAGTGGGAGAAACCTGAGGACAAAAAGAAGAGCTTCGATATCAAGAATAAGGATAAGAGTGCCAGCACACCTAAAGGTACTCCTAATTCTTCTTCTTCTTCTACTACCACTACTAGACATAGGGGAGATAAAGTGTTTTAAATGTCAAGCGTTAGGACATATTGCTTCTAAATGCCCTAATAAGAAGACTATGTTGTTGAAGGGCAGTGAAATTGTTTCGGAGTCGGAGAATGATAGTGATAACGAGGTGCCACCATTGGAGGATAATTCTAGTGATGAGGAGAACATAGAGTATGCTATGAGGGGAGAGTCTCTAGTTGTTAGGCGAGCCTTAAACCTTAAAGTTAAGGAGGAGAATCTAGAGCAAAGGGAGAATATCTTTCACACTAGATGTATGGTGGGTGGAAAAATTTGTAGTTTGATAGTGGATGGAGGAAGTTGTGCCAATGTAGCTAGCACTACTTTGGTAGAGAAATTGGGCTTGAAATGTGAGAAGCATCCTAATCCCTATAGGTTACAATGGTTGAATGACAGTGGGGAAGTGAAAGTAACCAAACAAGTGAAGGTTGCTTTCGAAATTGGAAAGTATCTTGATGAGGTTGTGTGTGATGTAGTACCTATGCAAGCCGGGCACATTTTGTTGGGTAGGCCGTGGCAATTCGATAGGAGAGTTGTTCATGATGGGCATAGGAATAGGTATGCTTTTGAGTACAAGGGGAAGAAGCACACCCTAGCACCTCTATCTCCAAAAGAGGTGTACCTTGATCAATTGAAGATGAATAAACCTACAAATGAGGATATGGGAAGTGAGACTAACAAAAAGAATGAGGGAAAAGAGGCCATGAGAGAAAAGAATAAAAATAAAGGCCCAATGGAGAGTCAAAACACTTGTGAGAAAAACATGAGTGAAGTGAGGAGTGAAAAGAAAAAGAATTTCTATGCAAAACTGAGAGATGTAAAAGGAGCATGCTTATGCAAGAGAGCCCTAGTTCTCGTGAGGTTTAGGGAGTTTTATTTTTCTGAAACTAACCTTAACCCGTGTTTGCCTAGTGTTTTTGTTTCTTTGTTGAAGGAATTTGAAGAAGTTTTCCCGGAGGAATTGCCCAAAGGATTACCACCAATAAGGGGCATTGAACATCAAATAGACTTGGTGCCTGGAGCGAGCCTTCCAAACCGACCGGCATATAGAAGCAACCCTGAGGAAACGAAGGAACTTCAAAGGCAAGTGGAGGAGCTATTGGCATTAGGATATGTGCGGGAAAGCTTAAGCCCATGTGCTGTACCGGTGTTGTTGGTTCCTAAGAAGGATGACACGTGGAGAATGTGCGTGGATTGCAGAGCCATCAAGAAGATTATGATAAAGTACCGTTTCCCTATACCTAGGTTAGATGACATGTTGGATGAATTGCATGGTTCTTGTGTGTTCACTAAAATAGACTTGAAAAGTGGATACCACCAAATTAGGATGAAACCTGGGATGAAAGAAAAACTGCATTTAGGACTAAGTATGGTTTATATGAATGGTTAGTTATGCCTTTTGGCTTCACTAATGCTCCTAGTACCTTCATGAGACTAATGAATCATATCCTAAGAACTTTTATAGGGAAATTCGTGGTTGTCTATTTTGATGACATATTGATTTATAGTAAAAATCTAGATGACCATGTAGAGCATGTTAGGGCAGTTTTAGAAGTTCTTAAGGAGGAAAAATTATTTGCCAACCTTAAAAAGTGTACTTTTTTCATTGATCGACTAATATTTCTTGGCTTTGTTGTGAGTGTACGTGGTGTTGAGGTTGATGAGGAAAAGGTGAAGGCTATCCGAGAATGGCCCACACCTAAGAGTGTTTATGAGGTAAGAAGTTTTCATGGACTATCTGGGTTCTACAGAAGGTTTGTGAAGGACTTTTCTACCATAGCGGCACCATTGAATGAGATTGTCAAAAAAGAGGTAGGGTTTAAATGGGGTAAGGACCAAGAGGTAGCTTTTCAAACTCTAAAAGATAAGTTATATTATGCTCCTATTCTTGTATTACCTAATTTTGACAAAACTTTTGAAATTGAATGTGATGCTTCTGGGATTGGTATAGGTGCTGTTTTATTGCAGAAAAAACGTCCCATAGCATATTTTAGTGAGAAATTGAATGGAGCTCAACTCAACTACTCAACGTATGACAAAGAGTTGTATGCCCTTTTCCGTGCTTTGGAGGTGTGGCAGCATTACTTGTTGCCGAAGGAGTTTGTGATTCACACTGATCATGAGTCGTTGAAGCATATCAAGGGGCAAGGAAAGCTCAACAAGAGGCATGCACGATGGGTTGAGTTTATAGAGACCTTTCCGTACGTGATTTGTTACAAGCAAGGTAAGGAGAATGTGGTGGCCGATGCTTTGTCTCGGAGGTATGTCTTAATCACTACTCTTACTTCTAAGCTCTTGGGTTTTGAACAATTAAAAGACATGTATGCTAGTGATGATGAATTTGGTGAAATATATGCTGCATGTGAAAATGGAGCTTTTCATAAATTCTATAAACATGAAGGATTTATGTTTCGTGGACATAGGATATGTGTGCCCAATTGTTCGATTAGAGAATTGCTTGTTAGAGAGTCACATAGTGGTGGTCTCATGGGGCATTTTGGTGTGCATAAGACCTTAGATATTTTATCTGAACATTTCTTTTGGCCACATATGCGTAGGGATGTTGAAAAACTTTGTGCTAAATGTATTGCATGTAAACAGGCTGAATCTAGGTCTATGCCACATGGTTTGTACACCCCTCTTCCTGTGCCAACGGAATCATGGGTTGATATCTCCATGGATTTTGTTCTTGGGTTGCCGAGAACTAGGAAGGGTTGTGATAGTATATTTGTTGTTGTGGATAGATTTAGTAAAATGGCGCACTTCATTGCTTGCCATAAAACTGATGATGCAACAAATATAGCTGACTTATTCTTTAGAGATGTAGTGAGATTGCATGGGGTACCTAGGACAATAGTCTCGGATAGAGATGTCAAGTTCCTGAGTCACTTTTGGAAAGTTTTGTGGGGAAAGTTGGTACTAAGCTTTTGTATTCTACTACTTGTCATCCACAAACCGATGGACAAACGGAAGTGGTGAATAGAACTTTAGTTGCTTTACTGCGTTCTGTAGTTGGTAAAAACTTAAAATCTTGGGAAGATTGTTTGCCTTTTCTTGAATTTGCTTATAACCGTACTATTCATTCTTCTACTAGATTTTCACCATTTGAGATTATATATGGCTTTAATCCTTTAACTGTATTGGATTTGATGCCTTTACCTTTGAGTGAACTTGCTAACTTAGATGGACAAAAGAAGGCGGACTTAGTTAAATCTATACACGAGAAGGCCCGACTACAGATTGAGAAGAGGAATAAGTTAATTGCACAAAAGGCTAATAAAGGGCGCAAACAAGTGATATTTGAACCAGGTGATTGGGTTTGGGTACATTTGAGGAAGGAAAGGTTTCCTAACAAAAGGATGTCTAAGTTGGATGCTAGAGGTGATGGACCTTTTCAAGTGCTCGAGAGAATCAATGACAATGCATACAAGATTGATCTTCCAGGTGAGTATAATGTGTCCGCATCATTTAATGTTGCTGATCTTTCTCCTTTTGACATGGATGCAGATTCGAGGACGAATATTTTTGAAGAGGGAGGGAATGATATGGGCATTGAGCGCTCTTCTAGCATGGATTTTTGTGATAAGGACATTACATTACCAAGTGGACCAGTGACGCGTTCTCGAGCTAAGAAGATCAAAGAGGGAATGCTTGGACTTGTGAAAAGAATTATGGATGAAGATCGATTCAAGTTTCCAAATGATTTGAACAATTTTCCGAGGCCTAATGATGATTTAAGCATATTGTCCAAGCAAGGGATGAAAGTCGTAATGGTGCTCGAGAGTTGCAGAGACGAAACGGCGTCATTTTAAAAATAAACAACTTAGAATGACAATTTCATAATTTTAGCTATTTTCGGATGATAATGGCAGTTTTGTAATTTAGCTATTTTCGGATTATAATGGCAATTTCATAATTTAGCTATTTTCGGATTATAATGGCAGTTTTGTAATTTTTGCTATTTTCGTTTTTAGGGTTAGTTTTCAACCTTAGGATTACTTTCTTAATATTTAATGGTTTAGATTGATTCTTGATCTAACCCTAGTCCTTATATAAAGGGGGATCAATTCTTTTGTAAGACAGATTTGAGTTTTTAATCAATTGAGAGAATTAATTTTCCTATTGCTCCCAGGAGTGTTCTTACAAGGTGAGGAATCAATTTCTTCTTCTTGTTGCATTAGGAGTTGAATTATCTTATCAAAGTATAAATACTTTGTGGCGATTATTCTTCTCTTTCCCTAGCCTTCTAATCCACGTTTTTAGATACAAGTTATCTAAAGGTTTGGTAGGGCGGGTTTTTTGTTTCCAATTACTGTTCAATATTTCTTGTATGTTTGGGGTTTCGGATTCTTTAATTTTTGGGTTCCGCATCAGTAAGTAATCCTAAGGCTAAAAACTAACCCTAAATAAAAATAATCCGAAAATAGAAATAATTACAAAACTGCCATTATAATCTGGAAATAGCAATAATTACGAAACTGCCATTATAATCCAAAAATAGCTAAATTATGAAAGTACCATTGTAATCTGAAAATGGCTAAAATTATGTCGTTTCATCTTTGCAACTCCCGAGCAGCATTACCACCTTCATTCCTTGCTTGGACATCATGCTTAAATCATCATTATGCCTCATAAAAGTGTTTGGATCATGTGGATACTTGAATCGATCTTCATCAATTATTCTCTTCACAAGTCCAAGCATTCCCGCTTTGATCTTCTTAGCTCGAGAACGCGTCACTGGTCCACTTGGCAGCACAATGTCTTCACCACGAACATCCATGCTAGAAGAGCGCTCGATGCCCACATCTTCCAACTTGTACAATTTTGGGTTTTCTTTAATGTCAGTATCAATTTCTGCAATGCTTTCTTTACATCTTCCAAACTACCAAAATTTATTATAAAAGAACAAACCTGACCACATATAGCACATGTATGCTCAATGATATTTGATTGCATCTAGTCACCATTAGTTCCATGCAAAGCCAAACAACTTCGTCGAATGACTAATAAAGGTTTAGTCACACTGCATTAGAATAAAGGCGTAGAATCTAAGTTATAATTTAGGTTTTTTGTATGGATGCCAACCATTTGTTATTTAACAATCCATGCCCACCACATCGCTAGCCTTAAATCCAAAAAAACTATTTTACCCTTCGTTATTTCCCCATCTCCCTCTTTCTTTTTCTTTCCCTTTCTCAGAAAAGCTCACAATCTTGATGCATAGTCCATTTAACATCACCAATATTGATAGAGAAGAGAAATCAAACTCCAATTATAAACAAAGAAATCTTTTTTTTTTCACCTCCTTTGCTGCCATATACGATAAATATATGTTGTCTAACATACATACATATCCTTATAACCAAGTAACCAACATACAAATATAATATATATATATAATTATATACAAAAAACCATATGTGTATCCAGTAAGCACTTAGTCTTCTTCTTTTTTCAAAATTGAAAACTTAGCTTTTTGTCTATAGGGTAGAAAATTTGGCATGAGGAAATTGGATCTATTATTAGTGGACGACTGTAGTATTGGAAAATTAATACCTAATAAAACAACACCAAAACATATTAAATAATAAATAAATATACAACGAGGAAACTCACAGTATTCAACTAGAATTAAAATTCTATGACGTTAGATTGATCTAGGCAAGAGTTAAACTCTCTTTCCTTGAGATAATATTCGCTCTCCTACAGTGCTTCGAAGTCCTACATCATTGATCTAGGCAATATTATCTTTCTTTATGACATTATTCTATGAAGTCAGATTGATCTAAGCAAGAGTTGTCTCTAATGATATAGCGATGTCCTTTTTTGAATATTAGCACTCTAATCCAAAGGACAAGATTTCTCAATCTCAATTACACATTTTCTACTTTTTCGTTATTGGAGGAATAAACTCATGTGGTATTTATAGAACTCAAAAGGGCATGAAGAATAGACACAATCTTTCAAAGACATATTGATTCTCAAAAGACAAAATGGTTAGGAAGAATCACACTGGTTGGGAAAACACATACAAACATAACTATTGAGATTGAACTGAACAATTGTAACTTTTCAAAATTGAAGAGTCATAGCCATTTTTTTATTCATAACAAATACATAAAAGTTCTAACAATCCTTCACATGAATACTAAATTGACACATTGAGAGAAAATTATTGTTGAAAGTAATTACTTCAGGAAAGATAGCTTGTTTGCTTTAAATAATCCTTAGTGATACACTATCGGATTTTCTAGCTAATAAGTGAACACGATATCTTGAACTTTTAGTTATTGTTGCAAACCAAGACAATATAATTCACATAATCTCTTTATGAATTGTTGGTACTTTTTGTTATGTTCATTTTGGCCTTGAACATTCTTGTTTTTCATGAGTGCTCCAAAGAATACAAGTAATAAAATTCTCATAAAAGCAACTTCACATTCATATAGGTGACTTCCTATTGATAGTTTCTTGTAAAACCCCATTTGGATTTTCAAAATACAGCAGCCATTAAAAACATAGTTTATTTAAACACACATTATATGCAACACTAAATATCAAAGAAATGGGTAGAGTTGTATAACCCAATAGTGCTTTTGTAGTGTTGGTCGAGATTCAGTTGTCCTTTTAAACCTAAATTTGAGGATCTCTAGTCAAATAGGTAGGGTTTCGATGAAAACAACTTTAAATTAACGGTTTTAATCTCATTCTCCTTTGTTATAGCTTTAATTAGCAAATCTGCAATATCATATTTAGATTTCACATAAGCAATAAAAAAATTTCATTTGAGAGTAGCTGTTTTATAGTATTATGTCTTCGATGTATGTGTCAATATTTACCATTCTAAATATGACTTTGTGCCCATCAAATAGCAGATTGACTATCATAGTGTATGCATCAAGCACATGCTTTGGTCACCTTAGATTATCTTCTAAAAAATGTCGAAGCCATTTTGCTTCTTTTCTAGCTTTTTGTAAATAAATAAATTTAAATTCCATAGTGGATCTTGCGATACAAGTTTGCTTGGAAGATTTCCATGATACTGCTGTACCTCCGAATATAAAAATATGTCAACTTGTGGATCTCAAATCGTTGGAGTCAGATATCCAATTAGTATCATTCTAACATCAAGTAAAGTAGGATATCTTGTGAAATGTAATCCATAATCCAGGATATGTCTTAAATATCTAAGAACCCTTCTTATTGTTGTCCAATGATCATTCCTAGGATTACTTGTGTACCTACTGAATTTGCTAACAAAATAAGCTATATCAGGTCTAATGCAACTCATAATATTCATTAGACTACTAATGATTCGAGAATACTCTAATTGAAATATTCCTTATCTAAGATTTTTATATAATTGAAAATTTGGGTCTATTGGGTCAAACTTTTCAAGAAACTAAAGTGTTTTTTAAGTTAGGACAATGTCATTTTGTGTTCTAGAAATTTTAATTCCTAGAATAACTTTTGCGATACCTAAATTTTTCAGGCCAAATTTGCGAATAAGAATTTTCTTAGTAGTTTGAATTATATCATTAGTAATACCAATGATGAGAATATCATCAACATAAACACATATAATGACATAATCATATTTAGTGTCATTCACTTAAACATAATTATCACATTCATTTATTCTTAAATCATTTGACTTCATTACATTGTCAAAATTTTCATGCCAATGTTTTGGTACTTGCTTTAATCTATATAATGATTTGACAAGTTTACATTCGTTTCCAAAAGCTACAAACTTTTCAAGTTATTCTTTGTAAACCTCTTCATTTAATTCACAATTTAAAAATGTTGTTTTACATCCATTTGATGTATATCTAATTTGTTTAACGTAACAATAGCAATTAACATCATACTATATGGAATTATTGTAATTGGTGAATATGTATCAAAATAATCTACACCTTTTTTTGTAGCCTTTAGATTTTATTCATTTGTTGATATATTAACGCATCAATAGAAATTAATGTTCTATTATTTAACTCATTCTTTTGATGTGTCTTGGCTCATTATCCATTTCTTTTTAATTTTCCATCTCATCATAAGTTATTTTTGATGAATTTGGATCACATGCAATTTCACAAAGAAATACATCTTCATAAAAGTATGCATTTTTAGACTCAATAGTTATATTAATATGCACGTTGAGATTCTTATATTTATGCACAAGAAATATATAAGCATAAATATTAATTGCATATAACTATATGATCAACAGTTTTAGGTCCTATCTTTATTTTCTTAGGATTAGGTATTATAATTTTAGAAAGACACTCCACACAGTCTTTAATATTTATAGGTAGGCTTTCTACCATTCCATAATTCATAATATGTCAAATTCGCAGGAAGTAATGCTCATCCTCAAATATTTTGAGATAAACCATAACTTTCAGCATAACATTCATCATTTTTTTTAAAGTTCTATTTTGAGTTTAGCAAAATGAGGTGAATATGATGCAATGGTTTGGTGAATAATTCCATTTTCAGAACAAAACAAATCAAAAATTCCATCATATTCACCACCTCTATCGCTTCTCACCGCAATATTTTTGCTAAGTTTAAATGCATCCAAAACCTCACCTTTTGGATCTCGCTAAGTACGCATAACAATAACATTTACAATCATCAATAAATGTGATAAATAATTTTTAATCATCTATTGTTTGCACAAATTTTAAATCATAAATATCACTATGAATTAAATCTAAATTTTTTAATTATTTATATCAATAGAACACAAAGCTGCTTTTGTTAACTTAGATTCAAAACAAGTTTCGCATTTATAATTTAAATCGATAGCAAAACTTGATATTAAATTTATCTCTTAATAGTATTCTAATTAACATGTCCGAATCTACCATACTAAATATATAAAGACTCAACAAAATAAGCAAAGGAAATGTGTTATTATTTGTCAGGGGTTAATTTTGATACACCAAGCCTAATAAATCTAATAGACCCAAATTTATATTACATATAATTTTTAAAGCAAAATGATAGTCTCAAGCTACCTATGGGGCTTTTGGTTAAGGATTGGTTTGGTCGACACAAACCTTGAAATATAGGTTTTATTTAGTATATTTTATCAAGAGGTGACCCATTTGACAAGGTTTTAACCTATAAACATAAAATCATCTAATTTAAAAAGATAAGTGATATTTATGTATCGCATTAGAAGACCAAATTCATTTTAGATACTAAGCTAACATATTTTCTATGTTATATCAAGACCTTTAGCCATTACTTTTGTGTTTAGTCCATCAACTTGGCCCAATACTTAAGGCTATCTCTCTTGCACCTTGGCTCACTCTTGGAAGCCCGATTGCAGCATATTTATGCTCAACCCATTGCTTTAGGACAAAAAATAATATATATATATATATGTATATGTGCAGTTTTGTAAAATATATGTATATGTGTTTACTTGGCTCACTTTAGTGTGCGTGTGAGAGTATATATATTTATATATATTTCAAGTAAAATGTGTATATTAATTTTTGAATATATATGTATAACTAAACATTCATATTTATTTTGGTTATACATAGGGTTAATTTCATCTAGAACTCCTTGACATCTTGCTTAATTATAACCCTCTCCCCTACGTTTTAAAAATTTCAATTACATTCTCTCTTGTTAAAGAATATTCGTTACATTTAACTAAAAATGGGTAATATTGCCATTTTATAGGTAAAAGTGTCAATTAGATTTGAAAAGACATGTGATTCCTCTTCGTGCATCTACGCCTTTCTTCTCAGACACTCCAACTCTTTCAATCCTAACTTCTTCTTCTTCTTCTTCTTCTTCTTTTTTTTTTTTTTTTTTTTTTTTTTTTTTTTTTTTTTTTGTTTTTTTTATCTGATAATTGATTTAGGGTGTTTTAGGATTATTTCTTGCTTAATTTCTCTTAGTTTTTTCTAGGGTATGGTTATGGGTTTTCTTCTTTTGTTATTTTTTTCTATGTTTAATTTTTTTTGTCCTCTATTTTATTTGTTTTCCTATTTATATAAGCATGTGATTTTTTTTCTTAGTTCTTTTTCTTTGGATCATTGCCACCATGCGATTAATTTGCATGCACACGCTTTCTAAACATTTCCTTATATAACCAAATTCCCACACTCTGCTCTCTCATAGCGTACGACACTGCTTCTCTCCCTCTTCTTCTTATTTTTCTCTTTACCTTCAGTGCAAAGCCTTGCAGTTTGTTAAGGTAAAAAGCTATATGATTTTTTTTTACTTTCTTCTATTTCTTATTATTAGTAATTTTAGTTTATGACCAATCTTCCGCTTGTTGCTAACTTTTTTTTCTTTTTTCTCTTTCTTTTGTTTTTTGCGTTTTTATTAATTTTCTAATGAATTTGCTGGTTTATATATATATATATTTGGTAATAATTCGTTGGTTTATATTGTTTAGGTATATAAACTATTTTTTCTTTTGTTTGTGTTTGATCATGATTGTTATCCATTCGATTAAACTAATAGGTTTACATATTATTATTATTGTTATTTTTAATATGCTTTGGATTTTAGTTGTCATTTTTTTATATTTTTTTATAGTTTAAACAATTTCTTTGGTGACAAAAGCTCAGAAAAGTAATGTAGATATATTTTTGATTATATATATGCGTGTCTATATTACACACACATATATGTAGGGTTTTGTTACAGTGGGCAAGAACGTTTAGTTTTTTGTGACCAATGTACATTGATTTAACTGACCAAACTTTTGTTTAAATGGATTTGTATTGCTTCTATGAGGTAGAAATGAGCAAGTTTTATACATTTTTTGAAGGCAGAGTATATATTTTATTGGATCTAGGAAGAGAAAATTTTCATTCTAAGGGTGTGACTGAAACTTCTACCAACCATTTTTCAAAAAATTTGAACTGTTTATTAATTTTTTATTGCAACATCTTCATTAATTAATGATCAATCGTATTTAAGTCAATTTTTATTCCACGTACGAGAGAACACTTTTTAATGGATGAAATCCCTCCATGAGTGAGGTAATTACAATTTTTGAAACATTAAACATCAAATTTTAATTAAGCCAAATATCAAGGGATCTAGATGGAGTAAACTCATATATTTATATACTTTTGACCTTATGTAAATACATATATAAATATTGTTTTATGAACCAACAAAAGTATATTTCCCTGTTTTATACTTAAATATATATATATATATATATTAAAGGAAAGTTTATTCCAACAAGCAACCATCATTTCACATTTACTCTCTTACCAATTAAGCATATCTCTTTCTTTCTCTCTCATATGCCTAAGGCCAGCTGGAAGGTTGTCCCATCTAAATTTAAGAATCAACAGACATCGGGGAGAACTAGCAAACATCTCCATGCCTCATCCAACAGACATAGTTGATAGTCTTAAGCAGACATATTTGAATGCCAAATATGGAAATTAAACCCTCTTTTCAGCCATATATTCCCTTTATCCACCGTCATTGCTTAATACGACCATGTCCAATGGACAAAAAACTAATTGATGGATAAAGTGAGAGTTTAAGATAGGGTTTGAGACCTCTGTAAATAGAGGATTTCCTTTTTCATTGGCCATTTTTATTCCCCTCCTCTCCCCAAACCACACCAACAATAAAAATCATAAATGAATCTCCTCTAGCCACTCTAGGAGTAAAAAGCTTTAAGACACCATGGTGCAAACTTTAGAGCTCTCGGATCCTTTCTTTAGTTGTTGAATACGAGCTCTCGATTATCTCTATACCTTTAAAATGTGTCTTATGTTATGCTCATGAAATACATGCTTTCTCTACCCCATAATGCTCACTTAAAAGCTTTCTTTAAGCATTCATTTTACCACTAGGAAGCCCTTTGTATATGTCTCTAATAGTCGAACTTTAGTTTAGTTATCCCCAAAACACTATTTGTAAATATTTTACAAAGTTTCCCCAACCTTTTTCTCAAACCATTTTTCCCATCTTGCTTTACATTTGAAAAGGGAAAGTATATGTGTTGATCTTGTTTATGCTCTATTATATTCATCCCTTATATGTATAAGTTGACATGCTGCTCATGTATATTTGGCTTTGAGGTGTTTGAATATTTTATCATGTATGCTTATATGTGTTCGTGTGAGCTATTCTCTCCATTACTTGTATTTTCTAGTAAAAAGCATTTTTGTTCAATTGTTTTTAGTCTTTTAAGCATGATTTTGTCTTATACGCAAAGCCATAGTTATTTGTTATGTGCATAAGTATTGTTTTCTATTCATCCGGGTAAACACTTTTTATGCCTCCCAAATTACATGTTTTTTCACCCTTTTGAATTATACATTTTTTTTACCTACCGGATAACGTATTTTTCACCTTTCTGAGGCTATATGTTTTTTTTTATCTTCTAAGTTACATGTTTTTATCCTTTCCACCTTTTAAAACCGTTCTCCTCATTTTTCTTTGCTTTAGTTATGAAATTATGTTGATATTCTCTTTTGGTATTTGTTCATATATATGCTAACTAACCCCTTTGAAAATTAAGTCTTACTACTCTTTTGCTTTCTTTAGATGGTGTCTTCTTTGTGTTTATGACTAGAGGTGCCATCAAACTTTGAAAAGCCACCTTACTTGCTTCACCAGCATCAAGAATGGGATAAATCCGAGTGCAGTTGATCCAGGCGTAGCCTATTCAAGCATCATACGTGTGAAGCCCAAAGAATCCAAGCCCTCATGTGAAGCTTGTGGACAAATTTGACCCCCAACATTATTAGTAGTACTAGGTATCAAAGCCATTATTAAGTTTAAAGAGCCCATCACTCAAATAACATTTACCCACATACATTATGTCTTTAGAAAGTACAAATTTTTACAAGCCAAAGGCCAACTTAAATCTATTCTTACTAATGAAAGATCCATACACAAGATTCATGCAAATCTCACGAACATGCAACACATTAGTAAGAGTGACTTCCTTTCCAAATGTCATCTTGAATATAACCTTTCCTTTTTGTTCAACTTTAAAGCTAGAAGAATTCCTCATGAAAAGTTGTTCTTCATCATGATTTTGGTAGTTGATAAGTGGTGAACATATTCTTCTCAGAATTTATATGGCGAGTTGCCCTAGTGTCTAATAACCATGATCTTCGATTCCCTAAGTTGACTTTAGAAACAACAACAAATATATTCATCTTATTAACATCATTAGAAAGATTTTCAATTTCAGCGATACTGGCATGATCAATCTTGCTCTTTTTGTTCTCATGGCCTTTATGGTTTGGCAATCGTTAGCATGATGCCTCGGCTTGTCACATATAAAGCTTTAGCTGATAAAATTTTTATTTCCATTGCTATTGAACCCTCCACTAAATGTTGGTCTTATGCCTTTCTTCCACTAAATGTGCCTTGTTTTCTTATACTAAATTTTTATCAAATTGTCCTTTCTTGCCCATGTTCATCTTATGCCTTTCTTCCACTAAATGTACCTTGTTTCCACTAGATTTCTACTCTTATTTTTAGAAATTTGATTATCCTTTTATATTCTCAAGCTCACAATTAAGTCCCAAGCCCTACCTCTTGATATTTTGTTTTAAATAGTTTTTGAAATCTTTCCAAGATGGTGGCAATTTTTCAATTACTGTAGCCACGAGGAATGACTCACAGTTTTCCATTTTCCAACATATATTTTGAGAAAAATGTGTTGGAGCTCTTGGACTTAATTTAAGACTCTTTGAATCGATCATTATTAAATCCAAAGATTTACCAACAATAAATTTATTCATGGTGACATCTTCTATTTTATATTTTTCTTCAAAGATTGCCATAAATATTTTACAATCTTTATACTACTATATACATTATATAGTGTGTCATTCAGACCATTGAAAATATAATTCTTACATAGAAAATCAAAATGGTGCCATGCTTCCACTACGGCTATAATTTGAACATTAATCTCATTCTATTTACGAATGGGAGCAACCTCAGTGAGAAATTTGGCCAAGTTCAAAGTAGTAAGATAAAAAAGCATTTTTTGTTGCCATTTTTTAAAATTAGAACCAACAATTTTCTTTTGTTTTTTCAGCATGACCCATAGTTTAGGATTAGTAAAAATATGTAAAAATGCATTGGATGCCATTTCTAAAATAGACAATTTTACAAGATAATTACTACATATGTAAAGATATTTTGTATGTTAAAAGATCGTAAACAAAAAGTATGTGTATTTTATATGCTAATATATGATAAACATAAATACTAATAGAATCAAAATTATATGCAAATATGTTATTATTTTAAACACACATGAATACTACATGATTATATATATATATATATATATAAAGATGGAGGTAGTTATGGTGTGGGATCCTCATCCTCTGAAAAGCCTTGATCCTTATGGTTTCAAGGAATTTTTTTCAAAAGATATTGGAAGATGGTGAATGAGAGATTAATTCAGTTTGTTAAAGAGGTTTTTAGAATCGGATGTGTGCCAAGTTCTCTTAGCATGACCTTTATTGCCTCAATTCTTAAGACCCTCTGATAAACCTAAAAGCTGCATCATTTTATGCTATCTTTTTAGCTTAATATTTGCTATATTGTGCTTATATTGTTAAAAATACATTCACTTCTACTATTTTACCTTTTGTAGGTGAAAAGAATAATTTTTACAAATTCAACACGAATAGGAGTATTTTGTAATTTTGACATAGTTGAGAGACCAACTTGCAAATATTAAATTTTATGTGGAAAAACTTGAAAATAAACTTAAATTATCGTAGAGATAATCAAATAGAGATCAAGGGCCAAGATTAATACAAATAGAAACAAGTATGAAACTTTCCTTATTTGGAGCATGTTGACTTTTACACGACCAGTGCTGTTTTAAACATATCTAGACCTACAAGATGAATTTTTGAGTGAACCCAGTTACATAATTTTTTTAACTCCTTAAAGATCATCTTTGCAAAATTTCATGGAAATTAGATCATCCAATCAGTGTAGTTTATTCTTCAAAGTTAAAGAAATTTATAGTTATGACATATTTGTACTCCCATGGAAAATTGAGTTTTGAAAGTCTTGCCGGTGTCAGAATCGTGCATATGATATATGCTTGGAAATATAAGACTCATGTATAATATCCAAAAGCTTGTTTGAATCTAGCTAACATAAACTGGTGATAGATAAGAGAACTTTGCTTTATATATTTGGATTGTCACTTAAGCTTTGAGGACAAGGATGCCACATCAGTTGCCACATCAATCAATCAAGTCTACATGGAATATTGGTCACAAATCAAACGAGGAAATAAGAGATTATTGGAATTTATTAATTATTTATTTCCTCATTGGAGATGAAACTTACCTTATTGGTTGAGGTTGAACGTAGATTGAATTGAGGCATCATTCCTTACCCCCCTTGATATGGAAATTTTGGCCATGCATGTAAATTGACACCAAAACTGGCCAGCAATCAATGTCCACATTATTTCTCAATTACTACCTATTTACAAGTTATAAAATAAAAACCATAGCATCTATACAACCATGATAATCATCAGCTAGCCACCTAAAATAATGCCCTAATGGCTTTTCTAAGCCCTAAAGGCTCTTCCCCTCTCTTTTCTCCATCTCCACATTTTTTACTCTCCATCTCCTATATTATTTCTTCCTTCCCACACCAGTCCACACATCTCAATAGCCACACAAAGCATGCAACCATTATCTCCACCACCATTCCCACCATTGCCACACATCACTAAGCCTCCTAGAACTTTGATTCATCAACATCTCCATCACACTTTCATTCTCTTTAACTTTGACCATACATAGCCACAAAATTTCAAAGAGAACCAAAGAGGTAAGTCAAAGTTGAGTGACACAATCTTAGTGTTATTACCCACCTCGCATAGCTTAGAATCCATCACCACCATTCTTTCCACCATTGCCGATTATCTCTATTTTCTTCTTCTTTGTGTGCAATATGTCATTCCATATTATACACCACGTCCATCACCATCTTTAGCGTTCCATAAGCCCACCAAACCATCACTTAGTTGAGCCACCTCTTTACTCCATCCTCTATCAAAACTGAAATCCATACCTTCAAACACAAGGAGTTGTTCTTTTTTTGTTTTGATCTTCATATTGTAACAAACTTATAACACCTGTTATTAATATAAAGATTGTTCTTATTACCCTCATATTGCTCTAATTTATTTTCTTACAATTTACTTTTCATGATATATATATATTCTAGCAAACTTCAATTTGGTTGCTTAAATATCACATATATATGGACTTAGGAATTCTAGGACTTAGAAATTAGTCCATGTGGGTTCAACATCCATCTTTCCTAGAAAGACCACTTTATTACTTGATGTGATTTGTATACTTGCAAAAATATATATAATCTACACACATCACCCTCTAGCCAATAGCTTAGCAAATTTAGACTGATAAGTCTCTGTAACTTTGTATATAAAGTTATATCGAGAATTCTCACCAATTCTTTAAGCACAATGGTTCAGAAAATTGTCTCCCCTAATTAAAAGGCTTTTGTCAATGGAAGATGGATAGTTATCCTACAGTGGTTGCCTAAAAAATGGTTCATAAGGTGTGACATCAAAAAAGATGAAACAATTTAATGATCATGAAGTTGGATATGATAAAATCTTATGATCGTAAGGATTGGTAATTCCATAAATAAAGCTCTAAAAGCTTGGGGTTTTTGGATGAGGCCCGGCATTTGGTGACTAGCTGTGTGACCAAATGGAGTACTCATTGTTACTCAATGGGAATGTCAGTAAGAAACTTAGTCCAAGTCGTGGGTTGAAACAGGGTGTCCTTCTATCACCATACATGTTCATACTTTGCTCTAAGCTCTTTATTAGATTGTTATGATCAAAAGAGGTTTCGTGGGGGATCCATAGAATTAAAATACATCGTAATGCACATGTGATTTTCTCATTTGATGTATGGTAATGATCTATTGATGATGTGTCTGGGCAATGTGGAGCAAGCAAGGGCAATGTTGTCTTGTTTTAATTCTTATTGCCTTTGGTTGGGGCAAAAGGCTAATTTTGAGAAATCTAGCATCATGTTTTCTAAGATGACAAACAAAGAGACTCGAAGGGAGTTGTTAAAGAACATGGTTGTTCAGGAAATTAAAAGGATCTTTGTACCTTGGCAACGGTTTTGTGTTTAGTGCAAACATATCCAAGGACTTGTTCAAACTAAAGGAAGGGTTCTTGCTAGATTGGCGAGCTAGAAATGACTTTTGTCTAAAGCATGGAAGATGAACCTTATAACACCGGTTGTTCAGGCCATCCCAACCTATTTGATGGTGACTTTCAAACTAAAAAAGGGAGTGTGTGAGGATTTTGATGCAATTGTTAGGAAGTTTTGGTGGTCTACATTTAGAAATAAGAATAGATTTTTGGCTTTGAAGCCTTGGAAGGATATTTGTAAACCAAAATCAGCTAGAGGGTTGGGGTTTCTCCATTTTAGCAATTTCAACTTGGCTTAGTTGGCCAAACTTTCCTAAAAGATGGTCAATAGAGAAGAGACGTTATGGACTACCATGTTAAGGGCTAGATACTTAAAAGATCAAATATGTAGTGAAAAGCTTATGTTGTTAGGTAGCAAACATGATGACTCTCGGCCAACAATTGCTTCTTAGTCAGTTTTGGAGGTTTACAGCTAGAATCTATTTTTGGAAAAAGTTATTGGAAGCTTCAAATTCATGAGCAATTGACGGTGTTTTTTTGGACGGTGGCTAATGATTTTCTTCTGACAAGGGATGTGCTATAAAAGAGGTTCAGAGGTATAGACACCCTATATGGGGTGTGTGGTGAGGCCAAAGAGAGACTCTTCTTCATCTTTTCAAAGAATTTCATGCTTCTAGAATGGTGGCATTTTGGAGCAAATGGGGTCTTAGGATTGATAATTGGGAAGTTGAAATCTTGAAGATCTAGTTTCTGGGTGTGTCAACTTTGTGAGGCAGGTGGATGTGAAAAGTGTGGAGAGGGATTCGTTTCCAGTCCTGTTTATTACTTTGTTTTATCGCTTGGGGAATCATTGAAACAACTTGATTTTCTGCTCTAATCAGAGGATAGAGGGATTTGTTTCCTTTTTTGAAAAATCTGTGGAGGATTTTGTTGTGAGCTGCAATAGGGAAAGTGTTGAGCGACCTGTTCATTCTCTGGATCATAGGACCCCCGCAAGCCTGGATGCTATACAAACTAATACAAAAGCTTCTTTCAAAAATAGCAGAGCTGCTCTCAGTGTGGTATGTAGGAACCATGTTTTAAATATTTTGCTTTTGGCAACTTGTCTAATGAATTGCTAGAGTGCTTTGGAGGCAGAGGTGGAAGCCATTAGCTAGGCTTCAGAGCTGGTTGTTTAGAATGGATGAGTGTTATGGAGTGGGCCTTGGATGCTCATAAAGTGGTGAAGGACATTTTGGATGCTGAAGAACTGGGTAGGTGGAGCACCAAATACAATCTTTTGAAGATTTGTCAAACCTTCAAGGCTAACAATTGGAAGATTAAGTGACAGGATATATTTACCAACAACTTGGTGGATTCTGTTGCTAATTGTTCGTTGTTAAATAACTTTAATTTGTTTTTTGATGAGTTTAATTTGGTTGTATTACCATCAAATGTTTTTAGTTGTTGCGGACCCCTAATATTTTAGGCTCTCTTAGTTTGTAATTCCTCTTTCTGGAGGTTCTTTTGTGCCTTATTGCTATCATATTTTACCAAAAAAGAAATAACTTCTAATAACGTACCAAAAGTAAACTACCAAATATAAATAATAAAACATGAAAAATTTTTACCAAAAAAACAAGAACACACAATAGTAAAATAACATATATATATATATTTTGAAATTAGTTAGATAACATATATGAGTTGGAGATACACAAAAATTAAAAATATATTTATAAAGTGCAACTAAAGCAACACAAACTAAAAATATGAGTGCAAGAAAATAATCTATATATTGCACAAAATATAGAATACAGGGTATTTAAATAAACAAAACATGTTTTGAAAGAAATAAAAGATTGTGTCTTGCAATTGCAATGTCTTAAAGACAGAGTTTCAACTATTTCTCAGGTGCTTGAAGTTCTATAGGTGTCTACCTCTAGGATAAACCAATCTTGATCTTAACTCATACAATGAACAATATATTTCTTTTGTTTGTAAAGTAAATATGTATGAATGTATATGTAAATGCTTAACATTAATTGATCTCTTCAAAAATGTTTCTAGAGTATTTATAGAGAGTTTATAGAGTAATATTTCAGAAATGTTTCTTCAAAAACATTTCAGTAACATTAATTGATCTCTTCAAAAATGTTTCTAGAGTATTTATAGAGAGTTTAGTAATATTTCAGAAAGGTTTGCAACCTTTCTGAACCCATACACCATTCTAAGAAGGGTTGTAACTCTTCAGAAAAATACGTTTTAAAATTTTACCATTAAACATAACCATCACATAATAGGCGCCTCATATTGTGCTTAATGCACTTGTCTTTGACGGAAAAGCAAAAAAAAATGAGAAAAGAGGCATGTCAGGCGCTTATTTTGAGCATGATACTCTCTATGAGTTTACACATGAAAATCGAAATTTGCATTTGTATATTAAGCATGCTAGGCTCCAAGTCAGGTGTTTAGCTTTGCACCTGATATGTTCAAATATGTTAAATAAAAATAGAAAAATATATATTTATATTTCCATAGCTAGCCCAACTCAATGTCAAGGCAAAAGCCATCTTTTAAAAAGGTAATTATAAAATATTCAAGTAGGCCCCATTAGGGAGCCCAAATTCAAGCTAACCCCTATCTCAAACACCTATAAAGTGTTAAAGTTCCTTAAAAAATTTCTATATGAAACTTAGTGTTTTTGTTTCAAAACACTAAAAACTTCAACTATATGTGTACATATTGAGCATGCAAACCAAATAGATAAATAAAATACACATAAAAGAAGTGAAATAACAATTAAAAGTTTGATATTATATATGAAGAAAAATGCCCAAAAACAAAGAATTAATACATAAGGATATGTGTGTGTGTGTGTGTATAACAGAGAAGAAAAATAATCAATTAAAATAGTTTTACTTGAATTAAAATTGTATATATATAAAGAACATGTACATGTATATATATGTATATATATAATAAAAAGAAGTATTATTGTCTTAAGAATGTTAAAAAATCAATGGTCAGAAAAACAATACCAAAATGTATCAAACAATAAATAAATATATAGAAAGAAAACTCACAGTATTCAATTAGAATCCAAATTCTGAGAAGTCAGATTGATCGAGTCATGAACTCTCTTTTGTTAAAACAATATTTGCTTTCCTATAGTTCTTCGTAGTTTACAAGATTTGTCTCCTACGATACAACGATCTCCTCTTTTGAATAGTAGCATGCCAAATTCAAAGAACAATGAACAACAAAGTTTTGATTTCTCTCAAATTCACTTACACATTTTCTACTTTTATGTTATTGGAGGAATAAACTCATATGGTATTTATAGAGCTCAAAAAGGCATGAAAAACAAACACAATCTTTCATAAATATATTGATTCACAGAAGACATAGAGGTTGGGGAGAATCATACTGGCATATAGAAGCAACCCTGAGGAAACGAAGGAACTTCAAAGGCAAGTGGAGGAGCTATTGGCATTAGGATATGTGCGGGAAAGCTTAAGCCCATGTGCTGTACCGGTGTTGTTGGTTCCTAAGAAGGATGACACGTGGAGGATGTGCGTGGATTGCAGAGCCATCAACAAGATTACGGTAAAGTATCGTTTCCCTATACCTAGGTTAGATGACATGTTGGATGAATTGCATGGTTCTTGTGTGTTCACTAAAATAGACTTGAAAAGTGGATACCACCAAATTAGGATGAAACTTGTGGATGAATGGAAAACTGCATTTAGGATTAAGTATGGTTTATATGAATGGTTAGTTATGCCTTTTGGCTTGACTAATGCGCCTAGTACCTTCATGAGACTAATGAACCATATCCTAAGAAATTTTATAGGGAAATTCGTGGTTGTCTATTTTGATGACATATTGATTTATAGTAAAAATCTAGATGACCATGTAGAGCATGTTAGGGCAGTTTTAGAAGTTCTTAAGGAGGAAAAGTTATTTGCCAACCTTAAAAAGTGTACTTTTTGCATTGATCGACTAATATTTCTTGGCTTTGTTGTGAGTGCACGTGGTGTTGAGGTTGATGAGGAAAAGCTGAAGGCTATCCGAGAATGGCCCACACCTAAGAGTGTTTATGAGGTAAGAAGTTTTCATGGACTAGCTGGGTTCTACAGAAGGTTTATGAAGGACTTTTTTACCATAGCGGCACCATTGAATGAGATTGTAAAAAAAGAGGTAGGGTTTAAATGGGGTAAGGACCAAGAGGTAGCTTTTCAAACTCTAAAAGATAAGTTATGTTCTGCTCCTATTCTTGTATTACCTAATTTTGACAAAACTTTTGAAATTGAATGTGATGCTTCTGGGATTGGTATAGGTGCTGTTTTATTGCAGGAAAAATGTCCCATAGCATATTTTAGTGAGAAATTGAATGGAGCTCAACTCAACTACTCTACGTATGACAAAGAGTTGTATGCCCGTTTCCATGCTTTAGAGGTGTGGCTGATGCGGAACCCCAAGATTAAAGAATCCGAAACCCCAAACACACAAGAAATATTGAACAATAATTGGAAAACAAGAACCCGCCCTACCAAACCCTTAGATAACTTGTATCTAAAAACGTGGATTAGAAGGCTATGGAAAAGAGAGGAATAATCGCCACAAAGTATTTCTACTTTGATAAGATAATTCAACTCCTAATGCAACAAGAAGAAGAAATTGATTCCTCACCTTGCAAGAACACTCCTGGGAGCAATAGGAAAATTAATTCTCTCAATTGATTAAAAACTCAAATCTGAAATCTGTCTTACAAAAGAATTTGATCCCCCTTTATATAAGGACTAGGGTTAGATCAAGAATCAATCTAAACCATAAAGTAATTAGGAAACTAATCCTAAGAAAATTAGGAAAGTAATCCTAAGGAAATTAGGAAGGTAATCCTAAGGCTAAAAACTAACCCTAAATAAAAATAATCCGAAAATAGAAATAATTACAAAACTGCCATTATAATCCGAAAATAGGTAAATTACGAAATTGCCATTCTAAGTTGTTTATTTTTAAAATGATGCCGTTTCGTCTCCGCAACTCTCGAGCATCATTACGACTTTCATCCCTTGGTTGGACAACATGCTTAAATCATCATTAGGCCTCTGAAAAGTGTTCAAATCATTTGGAAACTTGAATCGATCTTCATCCATAATTCTTTTCACAAGTCCAAGCATTCCCTCTTTGATTTTCTTAGCTCGAGAACGCGTCACTGGTCCACTTGGCAACGTAATGTCCTTATCACGAACATCCATGCTAGAAGAGTGCTCGATGCCCACATCAGTGGCAGCATTACTTGTTCCCGAAGGAGTTTGTGATTCACACTGATCATGAGTCGTTGAAGCATATCAAGGGGCAAGGAAAGCTCAACAAGAGGCATGCACGATGGGTTGAGTTCATAGAGACCTTTCCATACGTGATTTGTTACAAGCAAGGTAATGAGAATGTGGTGGCCGATGCTTTGTCTCAGAGGTATGTCTTAATCATTACTCTTACTTCTAAGCTCTTGGGTTTAGAACAATTAAAAGACATGTATGCTAGTGATAATGATTTTGGTGAAATATATGCTGCATGTGAAAATGGTGATTTTCATAAATTCTATAAACATGAAGGATTTCTGTTTCGTAGACATAGGATATGTTTGCTCAATTGCTCGATTAGAGAATTGCTTGTTAGAGAGTCACATAGTGGTGGTCTCATGGGACATTTTGGTGTGCATAAGACCTTAGATATTTTATCTAAACATTTCTTTTGGCCACACATGCGTAGGGATGTTGAAAAAATTTATGCTAAATGTAGTGCATGTAGACAAGCTAAATCTAGGTCTATGCCACATGGTTTGTGCACCCCTCTTCCTGTGCCAACGGAACCATGGGTTGATATCTCCATGGATTTTGTTCTTGGGTTGCCGAGAACTAGGAAGGGTCGTGATAGTATATTTGTTGTTGTGGATAGATTTAGTAAAATGGCACACTTCATTGCTTGCCATAAAACTGATGATGCAACAAATATAGCTGATTATTCTTTAGAGATGTATTGAGATTGCATGGGGTACCTAGGACAATAGTCTCAGATAGAGTTGTCAAGTTCGTGACTCACTTTTGGAAAGTTTTGTGGGGAAAGTTGGGTACTAAGCTTTTGTATTCTACTACTTGTGATCCACAAACCGATGGACAAACTGAAGTGGTGAATATATGATATGGGCATTGAGCGCTCTTCTAGCATGGATGTTCGTGATAAGGACTTTACATTGCCAAGTGGACCAGTGACACGTTCTCGAGCTAAGAAGATCAAAGAGGGAATGCTTGGACTTGTGAAAAGAATTATGGATGAAGATCGATTCAAGTTTCCAAATGATTTGAACACTTTTTCGAGGCCTAATGATGAGTTAAGCATGTTGTCCAAGCAAGGGATGAAAGTCGTAATGATGCTCGAGAGTTGCAGAGACGAAACAACGTCATTCTAAAAATAAACAACTTAGAATGGCAATTTCGTAATTTAGCTATTTTCGGATGATAATGGCAGTTTCGTAATTTAGCTATTTCCGGATTATAATGGCAGTTTTGTAATTTTTGCTATTTTCATTTTTAGGGTTAGTTTTCAACATTAGGATTACTTTCTTAATATTTAATGGTTTAGATTGATTCTTGATCTAACCCTAATCCTTATATAAAGGGGGATCAATTCTTTTGTAAGACAGATTTGAGTTTTTAATCAATTGAGAGAATTAATTTTCCTATTGCTCCCAGGAGTATTCTTGCAAGGTGAGGAATCAATTTCTTCTTCTTGTTGCATTAGGAGTAGAATTATCTTATCAAAGTAAAAATACTTTGTGGCGATTATTCTTCTTTTTCCCTAGCCTTCTAATCCACGTTTTTAGATAGAAGTTATCTAAGGGTTTGGTAGGGCGGGTTCTTGTTTCCAATTACTCTTCAATATTTCTTGTATGTTTGGGGTTTCGGATTCTTTAATATTGGGGTTCCGCATCAATAGAACATTAGGTGTTTTACTGCAATCTGTAGTTGGTAAAAACTTAAAATCTTGTGAAGATTGTTTGTCTTTTCTTGAATTTGCTTATAACCGTACTATTCATTCTTCTACTGGATTTTCACCATTTGAGATTGTATATGGCTTTAATCCTTTAACTGTATTGGATTTGATGCCTTTACCTTTGAGTGAACTTGCTAACTTAGATGGACAAAAGAAGGCGGACTTAGTTAAAGCTATACACGAGAAGGCCCGACTACAGATTCAGAAGAGGAATAAGTTAACTGCGCAAAAGGCTAATAAAGGGCGCAAACAAGTGATATTTGAACCAGGTGATTGGGTTTGGGTACATTTGAGGAAGGAAAGGTTTCCTAACAAAAGGAAATCTAAGTTGGATGCTAGAGGTGATGGACCTTTTCACGTGCTCGAGAGAATCGATTCAAGTTTCCAAATGATTTGTGAAAAGAATTATGGATGAAGATCGAGCTAAGAAGATCAAAGATGGAATGCTTGGACTTGTGAAAAGAATTATGGATGAAGATCGAATCAAGTTTCCAAATGATTTGAACACTTTTCCGAGGCCTAATGATGATTTAAGCATGTTGTCCAAGCAATGGATGAAAGTCGTAATGATGCTCGAGAGTTGCGGAGACGAAATGATGTCATTTTAAAAATAAACAATTTAGAATGGCAATTTCGTAATTTTATCTATTTTCGGATGATAATCGCAGTTTCGTAATTTGGCTATTTTCTAATGATAATGGCAGTTTCGTAATTTAGCTATTTTCGGATTATAATGGTAGTTTTGTAATTTTTTGCTATTTTTGTTTTTAGGGTTAGTTTTCAACCTTATGATTAATTCTTAATATTTAATGGTTTAGATTGATTCTTAATCTAACCCTAGTCCTTATATAAAGGGGGATCAATTCTTTTGTAAGAGAGATTTGAGTTTTTAATCCATTGAGAGAATTAATTTTCTTATTGCTCCCAGGAGTGTTCTTGCAAGGTGAGGAATCAATTTCTTCTTCTTGTTGCATTAGGAGTTGAATTATCTTATCAAAGTAGAAATACTTTGTGGCGATTATTCTTCTCTTTCCCTAGCTTTTTAATCCAAGTTTTTAGATACAAGTTATCTAAGGGTTTGGTAGGGCGGGTTCTTGTTTCCAATTACTGTTCAATATTTCTTGTATGTTTAGGGTTTCGGATTCTTTAATCTTGGGGTTCCGCATCAGATATAATATGGAAGGGCAGTGAAATTGATGCGGAACCCCAAGCTTAAAGAAATTGTAATCACAACACACAAGATGATATGGAACAAACCCTAGGTAAAAACCCGCCCTATAGCACCTCTAGATAACAATCGTATCTAGCAACACTAATTAGAAGGCAAAGAATGAAATTGAAATTCGCCACAAAGTAAATACCTTTGATAAGAAGATCAATTCCCAAATGCAACAAGTAGAAGAAGAACTATCCTCACTTGGAACACACAAGTCTTGTTGAAAACAAGAATAGATTCTATTTAATTAATAATCCAAGTTGTCTCTTACAAGCTAGTAACCCCCATTTATATAGATATTAGGGTTAGGTTAAGAATCAATCTAGACCATAAAATAATTAGGAAAGTAATCCTAAGGCTGAAAACTAACCCTAATTAAATAAAATATGAAAATATCAAATATTACAAAACTGCCATTATAATCTGGAAATAGCAATAATTACGAAACTGCCATTATAATCCGAAAATAGCTAAATTACGAAACTGCCATTGAAATCCGAAAAATGGCTAAAATTATGTCGTTTCATCTTTGCAACTCCCGAGCAGCATTACCACATTCATTCCTTGCTTGGACATCATGCTTAAATCATCATTATGCCTCATAAAAGTGTTTGGATCATGTAGATACTTGAATCGATCTTCATCAATTATTCTCTTCACAAGTCCAAGCATTCCCGCTTTGATCTTCTTAGCTCGAGAACGCGTCATTGGTCCACTTGGCAGCACAATGTCTTCACCACGAACATCCATGCTAGAAGAGCGCTCGATGCCCACATCAGAAATACATGGGAATATAAATATTTCATGCTTTAGTGACAACTTTGACAAGAGCTTATTGGGTTTGCATGTCTTAGGGCTTAAAATTTGATGTTTAGATTATGAATAATTAAATACCTGGATACGGGCATCATAGTGCCATAATCTTCCATTGGAGCAAAAGATGATGATTTAAGCATGATGTCCAAGCAAAGAATGAAGGTGGTAATGCTGCTCGGGAGTTGCAAAGGCGAAACGAAGTAATTTTAGCTATTTTCATATTACAAAGGCAGTTTCGTAATTTAGTTATTTTTGGATTATAATGGCAGTTTCGTAATTATTGCTATTTCCATATTATAATGGCAGTTTTGTAATTATTTCTATTTTTGGATTATATTTATTTAGGGTTAGTTTTTAGCCTTAGGATTACTTTCCTAATTATTTTATGGTCTAGATTGATTCTTAACCTAACCCTAATATCTATATAAAGGGGAGGTTACTAGCTTGTTAAAAACAACTTTGATTATTGATTATATAGAATCTATTCTTGTTTTCAACAAGACTTGTGTGTTCCAAGTGAGGATAGTTCTTCTTCTACTTGTTGCATTTGGGAATTGATCTTCTTATCAAAGGTATTTACTTTGTGGCGAATTTCAATTTCATTCTTTGCCTTCTAATTAGTGTTGCTAGATACAATTGTTATCTAGAGGTGCTATAGGGCGGGTTTTTACCTAGGGTTTGTTCCATATCATCTTGTGTGTTGGGATTACAGTTTCTTTAAGCTTGGGGTTCCGCATCATACCTTGTGCTTGCTAAACTGGAATGCATTGAGGAATCAATTTCTAGTTACTTTTGGTTAAAGGGAGGTTAATTTGATGAATTTATCATGAATTAAGACTAAATATGAGTATTAATGGTGAAGTCATAATCCTTGTTTCATTAATCCTTTGAAATCTTTGCTTATTTAATTTTGCTTCCTTGTCTTGCTTTCACAATTGCTGTCAACTTAATTCTTGCTTTGCTATACAACATCAAGCAATCAAACAATCTTCTTTTACTTTTCTTAATTTGATTAGCAATAGATTTAAATTTCAATATTAGAGACATTATTCATTGTGGGATCGATATCGGTTTTTTTTATAAAAACTACTTTATTACTTGCTGATTAGTGCACTTGCGAGTTATCAATTTTCACCACAACAGTTATACTTGTGTTATTACAATATGAATCCCACCATTGGTGAAATACGCGCCTCCACCCTTACTTAGAGTAGGATGTTTAACCATGGGGCAGGCTCTACCTTGACCATATGCATCACACATCTCCTTCACTTAAGGTGAGGTGTTTAACCATGGGGTGGAGTTGTACCCTTCTTTTTAATATTGAACTCGACTAATCAATATAAGTCCTTTGATAATTTGGTCAGTGTGATATTTAGGCTATGATTCTTGTAGGGAAAGTAAATGAATGATGTTGAGGTAATTCACACTTTTACTGCCATTTCTTTTTGCTTATATACTTGAAATGCTGAACAACATTTCATTTCATTTCTTTTTATTTTTCTTTTACTTGAAATGTTGAATGTCATTTCATTTCATTTCTTTTGATTTTCTTTCTCTGCTTATTTTTTTAAATGTTTTTTAAAAGAGTTTTCTTGTTTTAACTTTTATTTTACTGCTTATTCATGGTCTAGTGGCTTAATTGTCTTTCTTTTTCTATTTGGAATTTGACCCGCATGTATATTTTCCATGCTTGGAGAGAGGATGGGGTTTGATGGGGAAGAGAGAAAAGAGATCCCCACCATGGCGAGAAGAGACAATTTTTTTTATGGAGAAAGAGAGAGAGAGAAAGAAAGAGTGGTATAATGGTTGGTGACGTGGCAGTGATGGGCAAAATAGTTAAAAATAAAAAGGTGGACATTGATAGCTATTTTGCCCCACACATGGGCATTCGTACAAAAAAATCTTATAATTATGCTCCTATTCTATTCTCAAAATCTATAAATAATCCTTTGCACAAAACCTTTCAGCATTTTGAATGCCTATGGCCTTATTCATCATAAGAAAAGCACTTTAGACCGCCATCTACGCCTTTCGCTGGTTGGGGTATGCCTCTAGTGTCTACATGATAACTACTCGGTTTGGTGCTACTATATTCTGCTAAACAATAATAAAGTAGGCACATAATGATACGGGCATCATAGTGCCATATTCTACCATTGAAGCAAAAGATGATGTTTTAAGCATGATGTCCGAGCAAGGAATGAAGGTGGTAATGCTGCTCGGGAGTTGCAAAGACGAAACAACGTAATTTTAGCTATTTTCGGATTACAATGGCAGTTTCGTAATTTAGCTATTTTCGGATTATAATGGCAGTTTCGTAATTATTGCTATTTCCAGATTATAATGGCAGTTTTGTAATTATTTCTATTTTCGGATTATATTTATTTAGGGTTAGTTTTTAGCCTTAGGATTACTTTCCTAATTATTTTATGGTCTAGATTGATTC